>MU621223.1:25251-47345 GCA_025399215.1 Globomyces pollinis-pini | reverse complement strand
ACAGAATCTGTCGATGTCAACTGTCATTGTTAATTGTGTTCTTGCAATGCTATCATTTCATTTTATTCAAAACATGTATCTGAACAGTAAAGCCATCAAGACTGTCATCACCACATATGCACCTCGGTCTTCACTGCCTGATTTACCTCCAGCTCCAGGAGTTGGTGATGGTTTTGGCAATGGCAATGTACCTCCTGTCATGGTGGTTGTTTCGTTGGACCAAATCACAAATCGATTCAGTTCTCCACGGAGATCGCTTTGCAATGCCGCCAACTGTACACCGTTTTTAGGTCCACCATCATCTCCTACCGGAGAGTCTAACTTCACGGCTGGTCCCATCATGGTAAAGTCTCGGAATGAAGTTTCTTCTGGTTTAATGTATTCAAAAAATTGGATGGCTCGAACTTTAGGATAGGTTGCCAAAAAAGTACCATTGATCATTTGTCTCCACCAAGCTTGTTTGATTCTAGCTCTGGTATCTGGATCAGTACCATCTGGAACATAGCCCGGTTTATTTGGTTCCTTAACCCATAAATGTGTTGGTGCACCAGTTTCAGTAATCACGAATGGTTTTCCACCTCTGGATTTAGGTTGTGGTTGACCACCTGCTCCTGAACCTGAAAACATTTCATAAAAGTTGAATCTTCCATATGGACGTCTTCCAGTCAGAATGGCTTCAGCCTTTCCAGGGGATGGCATCAAATTTTGCACCCACGGATAAGTATCACCGTAATGATAAAGCTAGTATATCAGCACTTCTTGGAACCTTACCGATAAACCGACCCAATCGACATAATCATCACCAGGGTAGTAAGGAGTGTAAGGATCATCTTCAGCATCTAATCTTCCATTACCATTTGTATCAAGTAAAGTGTCATTAACCCCATAATTGACTTCACATTGGAAAGGATACCCATTTGCAGAGTTTGGTCCCCATACGAATGCCAGATTTTCGGAATACTTTCCTGCTGCTGTACGTAATGTATCAACGACTCTTCGATAGTGGGCGACAAACTTGGCTGGTTGTTGTCCATATTTAAACCAACATCCTACCATTATCAATCAAGCAACATACCATTCATTTCAGATCCATATCGAATCATGATACGACGACCAGTTTCAGCGAATTTTGCGGTTCTTGTCGCCAAATCATTGAGAGCAGCATCAGACACTTCATCCAACCCATCTACCGGGTAAATAGTCAACATCACAAGAGCATCAGTTTTAGTATCTTCAACCTGTTCCACAATTTGATTGAAATCAGCAGATTGTAGAGTAGAAGAGATATTGAAATCACCTTGCCAAAGTGAGAAAGGTCGAACACCAACGCGACTGTTTGTTCGTGATGGAGTATCACCACCACCATACAGTCGACACCACCAACTTCCCAAGTACACCCCGACAACACTAGGATCCGGTTCGAATCGACCAATCTGTGCTTGTATACCAGTGATACACAATAGTAACGTAGTCAATTGCATTCTAGATTAGCTTTGAAAATATCAAGGAATAAATATAGAGAGTCAAGAAATAAAAACAGAAACGATGAACAATGTATGTGGTGATTCAAGTAGGATCGAATCTTAAAAAACCCCAAAACGGTCATTTCTACCAATTACACTGTCGATAGTCAAAATAAAGAATTGAGATTAAATTGGTTTTAATACCATATCAAGTTGTAATTCGGTTTGATTGTATGCTACAAGTGGTTTTAACTAGCATACAGTAACCTTACGTATAACAAATTCCAACGGGATACGAGGCTGTGTAAGAGATAGTCAAGACAACAATAAGAGTATTTATAGTGTTTATTGGTATGTAAGTACTACTTACTAAGTAGGTACAAAAGTATACGATTTGAATTGTAAACAATGTTTTGACAATGTCATTGTTTTGGGATAAAGAAAAATTGATCATTAGCAATTTGAATGACCGCTAAAATTATTTAATTTTTTAACGAAATCAATAGATTAAAATGATTCAAAAGTTATTGTCTTTATCTTGTCTATTTCATGCCATCTTAGCTTTAGCTACCTTGGAACCTACAGGATCAAAGCAAATGTATCTGTATGAAATATTTTAAAAATTAAACTCATTTTTTATAGTGGAAGTTGGTATGATCGATTACATGGTGATACTCCAGTTTCTACAAACGCAAGATTAAATTATAAACCTCTAGCTTTCTTTCAATCTGATATGAATATGACTAAAACTTTACAATCTGTCGAAATGGAAATGTATTTTAATCAAGTCGAACAAACTCAAACTGATTGTTTCTTATATTTAACTATTTATCCTATGGAAGGGTATGATGCCGTCAGTGATGAGGCTATCGCAGATTTATCAAACAGGATTAAGAGTATTACTGAAACCGGTCGTAAGGTTCTAATTCGTTATGCGTCTGAAATGAATGGTGATTTGACTTAGCGTCTCATTTTATTAGGTTCTTGGTTTAGATATGGTCAACAACCTACCAAGTTCATAAAGTCGTGGCAAAAAGTGGTTGATGCGATTCGTGCTAAATCAGGTAAAGAAAACGTTGCGTTCCTTTGGTCCCCGAATTCGGGTAATGGCTATCCATTTCCGTTGGGTCCTTTTGCGATCAAAGTGAATACACCTGATTTTGATCCTCTGTTGGATACCAACAAAGATGGCGTTTATGATATCAGAGATGATCCATATAGCCCTTTCTATCCTGGTGATGACTATGTTGATTGGATTGGCATGTCAGTAAGAAATGTTGATCTCATTGTAGGTGTACCATTATGGAAAAGAGTATCCATGGGAGACAAATGATCCACCTATACCTGGAACAGTTGAAAAAATCATTTCTGGTCAAGATCCGTTTGGTAAATTCCCATTCTACCGAATGTTTTCTGGTGATGGAGTAGGTGGGGCCCCAAGATCTGTTTCAAAAGGTGGGAAACCATTCATGATATCCGAAAGTGCTGCTACTATTCATTTATCTGTTACTAAAGTGAATCAAGTTACTGGTGAAGAATATACAGTTGTTCCTGGAAGGAAAGATCCTGAATCACGAGCTATGATCAAGCAAGCATGGTGGAGACAAATGATCAATGCCACTTTTTTGGAAACCTTCCCTAAAATCAAAGGCATGTCATTATTTGAATTTATCAAATACGAAGAAAATACTTGGAGAGATTTCACCATTCTTGGTGATACCGGAACTGGTATACACTCAAACTATGGAAATGATGGAGGACCACAAGATCTTGTGACTCTGAAAACCTTCCAAGATGATTTAAAGAACGGATTGGGTGATTTATTGTTATGGAGTAAAACTGTTAATGGAAGTATGGCCAACCACAAACCTTCTCAAGCTAACCCTAACTCCAAGAACGATGCCGTTCCAACTTCGTCTGTTGGTAGCGTCATCTCACTCATCCTGGCGGCCTTTGCATTCTTCTAGGTGACGATGATTTAAATATGTTGATTGGTTATTTATTTCTATAAAAGAATAAATGTTTTGAATTTGACCGTATTTGAAGCCGGATAAATGTTGTGTTTTAAATTCATGTTGAAACTGAATCCGTTTTCTTTCAGGAACAAAGTTCGACTTGATTCTCAATGATTGTTCATGTTCAGCCGTTAGTTAAAGACAAGTTTTCTGAATTTGGTGACGTGTTGGAAATTCCAGAAGTTGACTGTGATGCCAAACCGGGTACAACGTCATACCACATGGATTTAACCAGACTTGTGAATATGAGGCTACCAGGAGCAAAAGGGGTAGCAAAAGAATTGACTTTACCGGCTGCAAAAGATACAGTATCCATCTTTAGAGTTCAACCATCACCAATTCCATTAAGTGTCAGGTAACATGCAATGTATAACATTTATTCCAGTGTATTAGAGCGTCATCGCTACAGCTCACAAATGTTTATTCCAATGACTGGACAGAAATCGCGTTATCTGGTTATTGTTGCTCAACCATTACCAAGTGACAAACCAGATTTAACCACCATCAAGGTATTTGAAGCCTCGTCTACACAAGCATTCAACTACCATCCTGGTACTTGGCATCGATCCATGATTGTATTAGACCATCCAATTGATTTTGTTGTCGTTGATTTCAATCGAGATGGGAATCAATTGACTGCTGATGAAGATTGTGAGGAATATTTCTTTCGTGAAAGTCCTATTCATATTGACTATAATTAATAAAGTTGATTAGTATGTTCAATTAAACAGTGTAATTATTTAATTACATTTAGCGCGCTTTGAATGAGTTGAATCACCGAAATGAATTATCGGGACATGTCTCAGTTCAACTCTTTGTACCCTGTACAACCAACTCCTGGATCTGAAATCCATCCTTCAACTGATTTTTAAATTTTTTCCTTTTGGATTTCAAAGATTTTCTCCAGAACCAGTCAATCTTTAAAGAATACCATTGGAATTTCTTGTCATCAATTTCAATCAATTTCAACTTCAATTTCAATCAGATCAACATTTCAACGTACTTTTCAATCAACTACAAAAGTCTTTATGGATCCTCCAATTTGCAAAAAAGTCCCTCATGTTCATAAATATCATGATTTAGAATTCAATGATTCCTATCATTGGTTAAAAGATATGAATCCAAAAGAAAAAAGACCAGATATCATTGAATACATTAAAGTAACTTTTTTAAAATTCATTGTTGATGGTAGGCTGAAAACAAATACTTTGATTCTCATCGTGATCAAGAATTATCTGATACAATTTATAATGAAATTATTTCGCGAATTCAAGAAGATGATGAACAAGTTCCCACCTTTAAAGATCCGTATTATTATTATAGTCGTACAGTGAAAGGACAACAATATCCGATTTATTGTCGAAAGTTACATACCCTGGATTCACCAGAAGAAATTGTATTGAATCAAAATGAAATGAAACAAGAATATCAAGATTTATCATATTATCGAATCAGTCCTAATCATAAGGTACTTTTTTTCATGAATTTTAATATTTTATCCATAGATTCTCGCTTATTCAATGGATTTCGATGGAAGTGAAAATTACAAGATTTTCTTTAAAGATTTAACTACTGGTCAATTAATTGAATCAGAAACGATAGAAAAATCAGCTGGTTCTATTGAATGGGCACAAGACAGTCAAACTGTCTTTTATAATACTTTAGATGACATTCATCGACCGTAATTCACAATCAAATTTAAACGATAGTGACAAGATTTATAGACATGAATTTGGTGTTGCAGATGATGTTTTGATTTACCATGAACCTGACCCAAAATTTGTGGTTGGGTTTGAAAAGTCATTATCAAACAAATATATATTCATTGGTTCCTTCAGTAAACTGACAAATGAATATCATTATATTGATGCAAATTTCCCCAAAACCGGTTATTTAACTATTGGTTGACCATTAGATCCCATCTTGTTTAATAAACGAGAAAATCGACACAGATATTCTGTAGAGCATCAAGGTGATCGATTCTTGATCCTCACTGATTTGGGTGGAAAGTGTCTAAATAATACTCTATATTCCTGTCCAATTGTAATGATTCCTACTTTCTTAATATTTAGAATGCAACCTCTATTCAACATTGGGAAGAAGTTATTCCATATGATCACTTTACTTATATTGAAGAAATCTTGCCATTTGAAAAACATATCGCATGTAATTGAGGTTATTTATTTATTTATCTTTAGTATTTGAACGTAGCAATGGAAATACAAAGTTACGTATTGTAAAGTCCGAATCCGGTAAAGTAAAGAATTACGAAGAAGGTTTGTTTATTGTATCTTAACAGTTGTTTCAGCATCACACTATATCGATTTTGATGAAGAAGTATTCACCTTGGGAACAATTTCAGTTAATCACATAGTTGAGTTAAACATAGGCATCTAAATTAAACTATCATGGCAACAAATTGATATTTGTGTACGATTCTATGGTAACTGCATCACAAACAATTGAATATGATATGACAACAAAAGAAAGAAAGTATTTGAAAAAGACTAATATTCCTGGAAATTTTGATCCTAAATTGTACACCATGAAGAGAATTTATGCTCCTATTGATTTATCTACCAAAGTTAATGCACCATTTGATACACCTGTCCCTGATAATATCCCCATTTCTCTGATCTATAAAACTGACTTGTTTAAAGGAGATGGAACGAACCCATTGTATTTGTATGGATACGGTAGCTACGGAATATCTATTGGTAAAAAGGTGTTTTTTTCATTATAGAACCATCTTGGAGTTCATCTAGAATAAGTTTGTTGGACAGAGGTTTTGTATATGCGATTGCACATATCAGAGGTGGTGGTGATTGTGGTAGAGCTTGGTAAATGATTTTATCTTGACAATAGGTATGAAACTGGAAAGTTTAAACATAAACGAAATACTTTTATTGATTTCATCACTTGTGCTAAGCACTTGATTCATGAAAAATACACGTCATCGTCCGTATTGGCAATTGATGGTCGATCTGCTGGTGGAATGTTGATTGGGGCTGTCTTAAATATGGAACCTAAATTATGTGCTGTTGCTGTAGCTGGAGTTCCTTTTGTTGATGTTATTAACACCAGTAACGGTATTTTTGATTTACTGTATAGTGATGGACCCGACTATCCCATTAACTATTAATGAGTATGAGGAATGGGGTAATCCAAATGAAAAAGATTATTTTGACTATATGCTTTCCTATTCACCTTACGACAATATCCCCCAAGGCGCAAAGGTATTGTAGGATTTCTGAACTTTATAGTTCCCAAATTTGTTAATTAAAGCGGGATTGTTTGATCCGAGAGTGGCCTACTGGGAGCCTAGTAAATGGATTGCCAAGTTGCGTGACATGAAAATGGATGGCGGTGAAAATGATGCTGAGAAGAGTATTTTATGTTTGGATTGCAAGATGGGATCAGGTACTTTATGGTAATGGTTGAAAGTTAGGACATTTTGGATCTACTGGGCGGTATAGTTATATCAAAGAGATTGCGAATGATTATACATTTGTGCTTACACAAATGAATAAGATTCAATTGAAGTTAAAGGGCAGTCGACTTTAAACGTGATTAATATATCGCCTGACAAACATGGATTGATTTGTGACCATGTGCTAATTAAATTTGGGACTTCGTGTTTTTTCATATATGGTTCCAATTGGATGATTTCAATTTATACCCAGTCTATAACAACATAAAGAGTACAGCACATGCACTTGTTCGCAATACTGTACTCTTTTGTGGTGTTGGCGGTCAAAGTGGTTTCGTTTGCGCCACCCATCAACTTGTTGAGTGTAAAACTTCCTTTCCTTTAAAAGCGATGGACAATTTTCCAAGGTACAAGAATGCAGAGTATGATTCAGACTCGATTTCAATGGCCCAGTTATATAAAGTATTTTGTTTGACTATCTAATCATAAAGCCAAATCAAACGAATCACTTGTTTGCTCCTGTTACTGCTGCTACTCTGTTGTCCTCAGAGTCTTTTCTAGATTCTCCTCTTAGTGCTAATTCTTCTAATGCTCCTTATTTTCTGGATAGTAGCAGAAGAGGTTCGTTTATGGGTAGTCAGTATGGTGGCAGTCAAACTTCTGCTTCCGTAGCTTCCCCTGTTGATTTTTTATTTGATATGGATCAATTAACGGTTGAGGATGATCAGAATCAATCCCAAGGAGAATTTAATTGTCCTGATTGTAACAAATCTTTCACAAAACTGGTTGCTTTGCGATCTCATGAAACTGTTCATAAAGGTATATTATTTCAGTTGAATTGATTCGGTAGCTGATAAAAAGCATTTATGTATGTTTTGTGGTAAACCTTTCGCTCGACGACACGATATGTTGCGTCATGAGAGAACAGTGCATTCTTCTGAAAGACAATTTTTGTGTGGAACTTGTAATCGAGGTTTTCCTGATGTGGATACATTAAATTCTCATTGTACATCAGAAAATCATGTACCAAGTGATAAAGTCCCTGGAAAATCAAGTAAAAAAGCTGAAGTTCGAAAGAAATCAGTCAAAAAATCAGGTTTTGAAAGAAAAGCTTCATTAAGCATGTCTTCTAACCATAACGACGATGCTATAGACCCTGCTACATTACTAGACCCAAATTTCATTGATCCTGCCAGTTATTTGAATTCATTAGATTCGCAATCCACTTCTGTCAATAATGGTTCGGGTTTCTCACAACAAAATGGCCTAAACCCTAGCGTCGTCACAGATATTAATGGCTCTTTTGCTCTTCCTCTGAATTTCCAAACTCAAGCATCACCGTTGATGTTTACTCCAACTACCAATGAATTTGGAACAACCTTTAATACTAACTATCAAAATATTAACCAACAAAACTTTAATAATCCATTTCCTAATCCTAATCAAGGGTATTCAGTATCCCCACAGGATCCAACTTTTGCGCAGTTTAATGCACAGGTGCAATTTAATCAGTTTGGACAACCTCAACCTAATACTGGGTTTTTCCCAGACATGAATCAAGTTGGCTACCAAATGACTACAAATCCAATGATACCACAGCCCCAGCCGCAACAATCACAATTACAGCAGCAAATGCAACAAACTCAGTTTGCTCAACCACAATTACCACAATCAAATAGAGCCATGAATCCTCACTCTAATTTCCAAAGCCAACATTCTCGTTTGAAATCCAGTTTCAATATACCATCAGGGTTAAACATCCATAGACCTTCACCTTTATCCTCCCAAGTTTATTCCGAATTTGATTTGGCAGATATGTTGAAAACTCCAACAGGCAGACAAGATGATCTCTTCTTTGAGTCTGCTGCTGATGGTCTAGTCATCAATGATACCTTTACAAACGATGGATCTTTTCAAACCACCTATCGACCTATTGCTGGTCAATTAATTATGGAAGATTTTAAAATGGATGCTGATATGATGTAATAAATAAAAAAAAATTGTAGGTAACATCTGTTGAATGTCTATTTTTGTGTGACTAATCATTTGAAAGTTGCAATAAATCAATTTCATTAGACGTAAATCTGAACAAGCAGATATTTAAAAATCAAACAAAAACAATTGTTAAAAATGAAATCTATTAAAAGTAACTGTCTTCATAGAGTTTACAGACTAATTTGGTGGTCCAGCTGTTGGTTTATCTTTTACTTCTGTAACATAGTTACCCTTTTCACAAAGATCAACAGGGTCTGTATTTGACATTGAATTAGATTCATCTTTTCGGATTTTTGTCCAATCAAAAACTGTGAAATTATCTTCCATGAGTCGATATGCTCGTTCCTCTGGAGTTTCATTTGCAGGTGGTGGTGTTTTTTCACCCTTCTTTTTTCTTGGTCTGGCTTTCAATGGGTTATCTTCCAAGAGTAATTCTTCCAACTCGTGTGTTGCATCAAAGTTGGCTTTCTTTGCCTAAAAATTGGGTTAATATTGGGTTTTGGATTTACATCTGGAACAAATGGTGGAATGGCTTTCTTATTTTCTACGGTTGGCCAATCCAGTGATGCAAAGAATGGATGAGCTTTAATGGTATTCAACCCACCACTTTCCTTTACCCCCAATCGCTTCTTCACATCCCGATCCAAGAACTTGGTTATTAAATCAATCAGAGGTGGGCTAAGCTTTGATAGTGGATCTAATGGAATCTCTTCATGTAGAATAGCATTTGTCAGCCCTTCGTTTGTCTTTGCTCTGAAAGGCCTCTGAAAAAAGTTAATGAATGAAATAATATACCTTTGCAGTAGACATTTCATAAATGATAATACCCAAACTCCACCAATCAATTGAGGCGAAATATCCTTTTTTACCTAGAATTTCCGGTGCTTGGAAAGGATTAGTATCATTAACAAAAAATACCCATATACGCCATACTACCAGCAACGGCCGTAAGCGGTTTATCATCTCTGAACCTTGTGGCAATATTGAAATCAGCCAAATGAGCATGACCTTCTTCATCCAGTAAAACTAAAAAAAGTTAATATCATTTGAAAAAACAAACTGTTATCTGGTTTCAAATCTCTATGAATGATATTTTTGGAATGCAAATATGATAAACTACAAGATATTTCAGCAACAACTAACGAGATGTGATCTTCTTTAAAGGCACCCATTCTGTCCAGATGGAATCTTAAATCTCCACCCAACATTAAATCCAGAACCATAAATAGATTTTCATCATCTTGGAAGGCATAACGTAAATTACTATTTAAAGAAAAAGAAATTAATAAGAATAAAATAACAAACCAAACAAAGTTGCTATAAATTGCCTCTAATAATTTCCTCTCTTCAATAATGTTATCCACGGCCGACATTTGCATGCATTTGGCTTTGTTGATATATTTGAGAGCGTATATACATTTCGTTCCTTTATGCTGAACAACTCGTACCTGATAATTAATGATACTTTTTTTGTGAATTACTTTTCCAAAAGCACCTTTCCCTACCGACCTTAATAAATTGAAATGCGACAGCTCAACTAACGAATATCAGCATTTTAATTGGATACTAACCTTCCGCATTGTCATCAATCACTGGACCTTTACAACATGCAATTCCCATTTCTAAATACGTATATATAAATTGAAAACTGAGTTGATTTTGTAAATAAAAACTTTGTAAGTCCTTTAGAGTCTATATGTACTATTTGAGTAAGTCTCTTTGATGTTGTGTTGACGATAGTTTTGTATGAAAAGATTTTGATTTCGTAGACAATCGACAGTGAAGATTGTGGCGTATTTGAAAGAAAATCAGTGTTTGATGACAAACAACGACAAGACTGATAACGTATAAGAGAGAAAACAATTAGGAAATGGTAGGGATGGCATGAGCAAGTAAGGTGTCACGTAGAGGAGCGCGTAGTTTGATGTTATTGCTTGTCTATTAGTCTCCATGATTTATTTGTCTCCTTTTGTTTACTAAATTTCCATGTTTATAAATCACTATCAATGGGTCCATGTAATTCATATTCAGTCTAATATCCTTTTCTTAAACTTGTCGTATGGGAAATCCTATCTTACCTTGTATTGATAATACTATCTCAAACTCAATTCAAAATTACAATTCTCAACCAATAAAAGTACACCTTTTACTTTCCCAAACTAGGAATTTATCTAATGATGAATTGAAAGAATTTTTTGATTGCTTATTTGTTGGTATGAAGGTTTCCGCCAAGGAAGCCATTATGGCGATCATGTATCTAAATACTTTATATTCATCATAAATTAGCTGGAACAGTTTATCCAATTCAGAACAACACAGATTTGAACTACCTTGTTTTGGTGGAAGGCCAGTTCAAATTAATTTCTCTAATGTTTTTATACCTTCACCAACATCAACAGAAGCACCAATTATTTCAAATGAACCAATTCGAATGAGAGGTAAAAAGAACTTTAATATTAAACATCGAATAGAAGAAATGACAAGTTATTCTGCGACTTATCTAGCTAATCGTAGTCGATTACGTAGCACTAATGATACCGCATCATCCAGCTTAAATACAGCATTACTCAGTATCGTTTCTACTATGCTTTCCAATGCTATTTTAAGAATGGGTGATGAATTTAACAATGAAAATGATACTCTTTAATACATTTATTTGTTTAACGTGACGAGTTTTTTCATGAAATTGACTCACTCTTACTCAACTTTTCCAAATAAGAAACTATAGAACCTTTACTGAATCCTTACTGATAGTATCAGCATTTTATTGAAATTCTATTGAACAGTAACAGTACACTAAATGAGGTCAAGTTACCATCAAAGTGGATTTGGGTTCAATGAGTAACTAGGGTGGATTGATCAACTTTGTCCCCCATATTACTTTATTTCCTTTATTGAAAGATGGGTAGAGAGATTGTGTTACCAGATGAAGATTGGAATGAATGTGTACCAAACGCAACTCATTGTCCAATGAATGTACAAAGTTTAATACGACAAGCTAAAGAATTATCACCAACAGATTTACGAATATACTTTGAAAAACTCTTTAGTAGAATGACTGCTTCTTCAAAGGAAGCAATGACTGAAATCATGTATGGTGTTGATTTGGTATTGATTTAAATAGGTGGAGAGGTTTAACACCTGGAGAACAACAATGCTTTGAAATGCCATACTTTGGACATCGTTGGAGTGATAATTCGATAAATTCTGCATTACATCAGGCATTTTTAAGTCCAACTTCGGAACCAGATAATACCAATAGAAATACACTGAGACTATCTGGTTTGATTTTTCCATATTTTATAACTTAGAAAATGTAATTCATTTCTCTAGTGGAACAACTCGTCAAACTGTACAAGGTGGAGCTACCACCAGGTCAACACGTTCCAATTCAAACGAATTAGAAGATCAATTCTTTGCTATATTGCGTAGTGCAATCATGCGGTCAGAAAGGTCTGCTGCTTCAGCAGTTCGAAACCCTCCCAGAAACTTGAGTGATTTTCAAGATGGATCACCTACCAATTCCTCATTACCAGAATAAAATAGATAATCCAGGAATATTTAAAAAACGTTATTTATTTTCTCTTGTTCTTATCTTGAAATGCTTTAGCTTTTTTGCTGGCCTCTGTGTTTAATCTTTTAGCAGTCTCTGGAAATAGACCAAATGCAAACAGTACTTCAGAGAGAACAAATAATGGTGCTAATACTAATGCTTCTAATGGATTATCTAAGAAAGCTGGTGCTCGTTCTATACAACATAAATAACATTAGAGATTACTTTCATACAATTGATGACCCAAGATTTGAAAAAACCATGAGGTCAAATGAATAGCTCCAGCCCATGCCAATGGTCCACCATACTATATAATTAATAACGAAAGTATATACTGGTAGATCTAAGTTTGCGAATTGATTGGCGTAATAAGTGCAACCAAGTAATACAGGAGTAGCAATTAACTAAAACACATCAATATCCAATGACTTACACCTAGAGGCCGATGAAGAGCAAGGTAGTAAAGAGAGTAAAATCCAGAGCAAATCAATGCATTGTTAACAGGCAGGTAGTTGCTGTAAGCCCAGGTAGTATAAACAGGACTTTTAGTCAAGAGGACTTGAGCAGACCATAGAATGGTTGGTACGAATATAACGTGAATAGCCTGGTTGATCTTGTTGTTGTGATATTCAGCATAATTGACGAATTGTTTATCAAAGTTTAGTCCTAAACCCAAGAAAGTCATTTTGAAGAGGTCGTTGGTTTTAGTTCTGAAAGTTTGTTAATTTATAGGAAAGCGGAGGTGACACAAGTTGGTGGAAAACTCATGTGATCTCAATTTGAGTAATTTTGTATTTGAACAGGGTTTGCAGGAAAGTCGCCAATTAGTTTATTTCAAGTCTTTTTGTTGCTTTAATTGTTCCTAGTCGTTGGTTTGTTTAAATGTTGTCATTGGTGGTTGCTTGTTGTAGTCACAGAAAAACTTACTACTTTTCGTTAATACATCTCCCATTATGTCTAAAAGAATTACAGATACTGTAAATGCTTCGTAGATACTTGCTGTCAATTCTGAATCATTCGATCGACGAACGCGCATTGGCTTAATCTTGTAGGGAAGCCAATAAGTCCAAACCAAGTATTAGACTGTTGCCACCTTTTAATGGTGCATGTAGGATATGATCCCAATAAATAAGAATCCGAATTGTTTTTGGTAGAGAGTATCCCTGTGAGACTGATATCTACCATTGGTAAGTAGTACGTGGTGATAAAATCTATTGGCAATTCCCTAGTTCATACTCAAACAATACTAATCCAATAAGAATATCAGTGCATATAAAGAAAATCATAAAACCAGAGAGTAAGGATAATTGACCAACTAGAACCAAGTGATGACCAAGTGCAATACTATCGAATATCATACTCCATACTCTCTCACTCGATCCGTTCTACCCCTGGTTTCAACGCATTCATAAGTTTTTTTTCCTCAAACAACGTCACTGCAAACCGAAATCACTCAAAGATGTTAAGTCGTGCAATACACTCTGTCAATCGAACAGTCTTTCGTTCACAATTCACTTCGGTTATTTAATTGAAATTTTTAATTCAGATTAGACTCTTCGTCCTCTTATTTATCGTCCCATGAACATGCGAATCGTAAACATGTCTACTAAAAAACCACCTAAAAGTAATGATAAGGATGAAAAATCAGAGGATGTTGATGAGGATTCAGAGAGTCAAGACCAAAATCTAAAGGATAAACCTTCACAAAACCTTGTCGATGACAAACTCTCGTCAAAACCAAGTTCTAAAGTCGATGAAGCTCAAAAAAATGATCAAGAAACTAAACCAAAAGATGAAGTGCAATCAACAAAAAAGGGTGTAAAAGTATCCTCTAGAAAATCCAACAAATCTCCAAGCACTAAAAATGGACTTAATCAACTGAATTTTAAAACTACAAATCCTCCAGAACATGTTCCAAATTTATTAGCTATACCGTTAAGTAGAAGACCACTCTTTCCGGGTTTTTTTAAATCCATGTATATCAAAGATCCAAGAGCCATTGAAACAATCAAAGAATTAGTTAAAAATGGTACACCATACGTTGGAATATTTTTAGCCAAAAACGAATCATTAGATAAAGATATTGTCACTGATATGGATGAAATTGAAAAAATTGGTGTACTTGCTCAAATTACCAATACATACCCAACTGGAACTGATGAAAGCAGTTTGACAGTTGTGGTCTACCCACAACGACGTATCAGAATCACAGAATTTGCTACAACAGTCGAACAACTTTCAAGTAAACCCATTGAAAAAGGTAAATCTCATCATTAAATGGAAATCGTCAATAATTATCAATTAAAATTTCTTCTGGATACTAATGATGTAGTGGAATCTACCGAAAAATCCACTCCAACAATTCTTGAAACTTTAAAATCATTTGCTATGCCAGTAGTCACTGTAGAAGATTTAGCAGATGAACCTTTCAACTCTGAAAATAGAGTCATTAAAGCCACAACCTCTGAAATCATCAACGTCTTGAAAGAGATTTCACAATCGAATCCATTACTCAGAGATCAAATTATAACAGTTTCTGTACAAACTGGCAATTTATTGCTTGATCCTTCTAAGCTTGCTGATTTTGCTGCAGCAATATCGTCTGGTGAACCTTCAGAACTACAGAGTGTATTGGAAAGTTTAGTTGTTGAAGAAAAACTCCATAAAGCACTTGTGGTATTGAAAAAGGAATTAGCAAATGCTAAACTACAACAAGAAATATCACAGGAAGTTGATAAGAAAATCAGTAGAAAGAACCAAGAGTATTTCTTGATGGAACAGTTGAAAGGAATTAAAAAAGAACTCGGATTAGAAACTGACGGCAAGGAGAAAATGATTCAATCTTTCAAAGACAAGGCAGCCGCATTAGAAATGCCTGAGCAGATATTGAAAGTTTTTAATGATGTAATTACACACCCTTTTCATTGTAGGAAATACAAAAATTATCCAGCTTGGAACCCCAAGCATCCGAATTCAATGTTACCAGGAATTATTTGGATTGGTTGACTCAAGTAATCTAATTTTTCATTTATTGTAGATACCATGGGGTCAACGAAGTGACGAAAATTTTGATATAAAGACTGCTAAAGTTATATTGGATGAAGATCACTATGGTCTCAAAGATGTCAAAGATCGTATACTTGAATTTATTGCGGTAGGGAAGTTGAGAGGATCAGTGGAAGGAAAAATTATTACTATGGTTGGACCACCAGGTATTCACTTTTTTTAAAAAGAAATTAATATTTAGGTGTGGGTAAAACCTCAGTTGGTAAATCTATTGCTCGTGCTCTTGGTCGTGAATTTTACCGTTTTTCGGTTGGTGGACTGACGGATGTTGCAGAAATCAAAGGGCATCGACGTACCTATGTTGGAGCTATGCCAGGAAAGGTTGTGCAAGCTTTGAAGAAGGTGAAAACGGAGAATCCTTTGATTATGATTGATGAGAGTAAGAATTAAAGTGCATTGATTTGGTTTAGTTGACAAACTTGGTCGTGGTCATCAAGGTGATCCTGCATCAGCATTACTGGAACTTCTTGACCCTGAACAAAACAGTTCCTTCCTCGATCGTAATTGCTTTTTTCCTAATTTTAGATTATATGGATGTACCTATTGATTTATCCCAAGTCTTATTTGTTTGTACTGCCAATACCTTAGAAACAATCCCAGGGCCGCTTGCAGATCGTATGGAAATCATCACATTATCTGGATACGTAGCTGAAGAAAAGGTTGCTATTGCAGCAAAATATCTCGCTCCTCAAAGTATCGAAGCTTGTGGATTGCAAAAATACAAAGTGAATTTGACTGATTCTGCGATTTCCACTTTGATCAAGAATTATTGTAGGGAAAATGGAGTTCGAAACCTAAAGAAACATATTGATAAGATATATCGTAAGGCAGCATTCAAGATTATCAGTGATGAAGACAAATATACTAAGGATACTGAAATAACCATTACTGATGGAAACTTGAAGGAATATGTTGGATCTCCTGTATTCACATCAGAGAGAATGTATGATACTACACCACCAGGAATTGTCATGGGATTGGCATGGACTAGCATGGGTATATATTAATTCCAACTCAACTCAAAATATAGGTGGATCTTCACTATATATCGAATCAGTAGTACAATCTCGTGTCACAGATGAGAGCAAACCATCGTTTAATCAAACTGGTCAATTAGGTGATGTGATGAAGGAAAGTAGTACCATTGCTTACACTTTTGCAAAATCATTTATGGTGAAGCATTTCCCAGAAAACACATTCTTTGATCATGCACAGATTCATATGCATGTCCCTGAAGGGGCTACCCCCAAAGATGGTAAGGCTGGTGTTGAAGTTTATATCTTTAGGCCCATCTGCTGGATCAACAATCACTACATCTTTACTTTCCTTGGCTTTAGATACACCTGTTTTACAAGATGTAAACATATGTTTGTTTTCATATATAGGTTGCAATGACGGGTGAAATCACCTTGACTGGAAAGGTACTTCGAATTGGTGGGGTGAAGGAGAAGGCCATAGCAGCGAAACGAAGTGGTGTTAAAACCATTATCTTCCCCAAATCGAATCAAAGCGATTGGGATGAACTTGATGATTACTTGAAGGAAAACTTGGACCCACATTTTGTATCATGGTATGATGAAATCTATACTATTGTTTTTCCCGAAATAAAATTGCACAGTTAGTATTGTAATTTATAAATCATTGTTCAATTGTTTGACCAATTTTGAACCAATTCTGTATTCGGATTTTATTCCTTTTTGTAATTGTTACTTTCAGAATATTTTCTACAGTATATATATCTACACGTTTTTTATTACTGTATCCGATATGTAACTACGTAGTAGAAAAATGAGGTTAATCTGAAACTGAATAGGTCCTTTGTCAAGATTGAAATGTCTAAGGAAAGTTGTAGAATTGATATTTTTCCCCATCTTGGATCTCGTCAAAGTGAATGAATACATGTTCTGGAAAAGATGGATGGATCAAGCCTTTAGCATTCTCGATCACATTCGTCATATCTTGGTCGTTTCTGAGAGTCCATTTCTTGTATGTACCATTAAACAATCCCTTTCTATTAGTTTCTCCAATATATATGGTTTTTTTAGGTGTTGTCAAGTCTTTAACAACAGGCATGATTTTGATAAACACTGGTGTTTCGTCACTATTGTTCTTGAATTCTGTTTTGAGGAGTTCTTTGATTGTAAGACCAGGCATAATATATTCTTTTTCGAGGGAGGTGAATAAAGCTACTTGGCTCTTGATATTGAGTTTCTGTTTGACCTTGTCAGCAAAGTCATCAATGTTGATACAGTTTTTGATGGAGACTTTCGTAGATGGACATTTGTTAAGTTTTACCCATAGTTTTGATACTTTTTTAGAGGTAGAGTAGCAGCGTCTTCCAATCAGATGAGAAATCATCAAGAAAAAAGTACAGAACAGTGAATTCAATCCAATTAAACAACGTAGGGTTAAATAACTGGAATATCTTTGACAGGAAATTCAAGTAGTTACTGTTCAGTATACAATGACATTCACGGTTACATTATAACAAACGAAATGGGATCACCTTTACACTGAAAAGGGTAACTCATGAATGCTATTGCATATTAAACATTAACCACTTGGTACACATTTCACATGCTATTGCATATTAAACATTAACCACTTGGTGCACATTTCACTTAAATGCACACGCGGCAGATGGTCGTGGATACAGAAATCCATGTAGAGTCGACCAAAAGGGAGTCTGGAAGTATTTCGTCTGTGAAACATTGCTGTTTACACAAGAAAAAAATAGGGTCATACGAAACAAGCATCACCCAGAAATGACACATTTATGTTTTTGCTTTTTCAATGGAAAATGAAATAATAATGTTACGTAGAGAGCAAACGTCTGTGATGACAGATCTAGAAAATATTGAAGTGGAAACTCCAGAGGATCTGTATCCAGACGGAGGTTATGGCTGGTTGATGGTATTCCTATCGTTTATCATACATATTGTCACTATTGGAATTCCAGGTTCATTTGGAGTCTTTCAAGAACATTATACTAATAACCCACATTTTAATGGTATCCGTTAGCTTTAATTCAAGGATCCCATTCACCTATGGATGTTGCATTTATTGGATCTTGTGGGACTGGTGGAATGGGATTTTTCGCTTTAGCTTCCGGTTTAATTATTGATAAATTTGGTCATCAATTTTTATGTGTGATTGGAGGTATATTAATCATTATTTCCTACGTGCTGGCATCGTATTCAACCGAGTACTGGCAATTACTCTTGACTCAAGGGATCTTATTCGGAATGGGTTGTGCAATCAGTTACTTTCCGGGCATGACCATTATTTCTCATTGGTTCAATAAAAGAAAGGGTGTGGCAATTGGAATTGCAGTATCTGGATCTGGTAATTTTGGGACTTTCAATAATATTAGGTATTGGTGGATTAATAGTGGCTCCAATTTTACAGTATTTGATTTCTAGTGTTGGCGTCACAGCAGCTATTCGTATAACTGGTATAACAGGAGGTGTTATTGTCATTATTTGTGGTTTACTGTTGAAACCTAGACTTCCTCCATCAAAGAAGGGAGATTTCGATTATAAAGCGATCCTTTTCGATTCAAAATTCATTCGATTATTCTTTATGGTGACCTTTGCTATGTTTGGATACTTTATTCCATTCTTTTTTATTCCATCATTTGCGGTTCAAAATGGACTGTCAACTACGGATGGTGCACTGCTGTTAGGATACATGCAAGGTATACTCATTTAAACTAAATAATTTCAGGCGCAAGCGCTGTTGGGAGAATTGCACTGGGTTTCAATGCAGATATTTTAGGGCACATCAATACCCTTACTATTTGCCCAGTTATTGGGGCCATGACTGTATTATTGCTTTGGCCATTCTCAAAAACATATGGAATGCTGACCTTGTTTTCAGTTCTATATGGATTCTTCGTAGGGGGGTTACTCTCACTTCTTCCATCAGGTACATTGATTGACATTCACTAACACTGTAGCAATTATCGAGTTATTTGGAACCAAAAATGTAGCGTCAATCACTGGTATGGTGTACACTGCATTTCTCTTTGGTGATACTTTGGGACCTCCATTTGCTGGATTCTTGCTTGGAGAGCATGAAGATAAGAGCGGGATTAAAATTTATGATTTTACAACAACCATCATGTTGACAGGTGGTTGTATTCTGGTAGGAGCAATACTGATGGTATCAATCAAAATTTCAGTTGCAAAGGGCCGTTTCTTCGCAAGAGTATGAATATACATTAATAAATTTTCTTGGGTCATAGACGTTGAAGTTGAAAGTTTTGAACAGTTACAGTTCCTCATCAACATTTTGATCTATATCCTAATGGTGATTGTCATCACCAGTAAATCATGACAAATTGAATAATGCAATTAGATGAATGGTGTTCATCAAATTTGGTCACACGTTACACGGTTTTTAATTCTATCCCGAACATGAGAAACTATTGGATAAGCATACCAAACTTCATATGAGCGTGATTTTATCCACGGAAGATTTGAATTTCATGATTTTTCAATCTAAATCCAAAGTAAAAAGCAAAAAAAAAAATCCCCCACCGTGTCATATTCATTCCGAAATTGACCGTTCCTCATGACAGATATTGCGAAATGAAACGTTTTTTTCCCCAATATAACCCAATAAAATTAAATTCGATTTCTCCTAATTTAAATGTCTTTTAATATTTCAGATAAAGTAGTTGAAAGTCAGGATGTTGAATTGGATTTAGTTGTAGAAGATGGAGACTTTCCAGAAGGTGGATATGGTTGGGTCATTGTCCTAGCATCATTCATGATTCATGTCGTCACTATTGGAATACCAGGTTCCTTTGGAGTCTTTCAAGAAATTTACACAAATGATCCACATTTTAATGGTAATAGTTGTACAAAATTGATGTTAGGTTCTCGGTCACCAGTAGATATAGCACTCATTGGATCTTGTGGGACGGGGGGACTAGGTCTACTAGCAATTCCTGCTGGATTCTTTATCGACAAGTTTGGATATAGATTTCTATGTGTTTTTGGCGGATCTTGTATTATTTTATCCGGATTTTTGGCAGCTAGTGCTACAGAGTATTGGCAACTGTTACTAAGCCAAGGTGTTCTGTTCGGCATTGGCTGTTCATTAGCATTTTATCCGGGACTTACTATTATATCCCATTATTTTAGTAAACGAAAAGGATTGGCTATTGGAATTGCAGTTTCAGGTTCAGGTAAATTTAACGATTCTCAGTAGGATAGGATTAGGTGGATTGGCTGTAGCCCCATTACTTCGGTATTCCATTAGTCATTTTGGAGTCGCAAATGCTTTGCGATACATGGGCTTGATTGGTGGGGTGATTATTTTATTGTGTGCTATTGCTTTAAAACCGCGTCTACCAAAGTCTAATAGGGGTGATTTCAAATATAAAACGATCTTATATGATAGCAAGTTCATTCGTTTATTCCTTATGGTTACGTTTTCTATGTTTGGATATTTCATACCGTTCTTCTTTGTCCCTTCGTTTGCAGTTGAACATGGAATGACAAGTACAGAAGGTGCCTTAATCATCGGTTACATGCAAGGTATTACAAACACATCTGAATAGTAGGAGCAAGTGCCATTGGAAGAATATTTTTAGGCTTTAATGCAGATATTCTTGGACACATCAACACATTAACCGTATGTCCAATTATTGGTGGAATGGCCGTTATGCTAATCTGGCCTTTTGCTACATCATATTTATGGTTGACAGTATTTTCCATTATTTATGGTCTCTTCACAGGAGGGTTAATTTCATTACTTCCATCTGGTAATACATTTAGTCAATATTTATACTTTAGCAATTGTTGAAATGTTTGGAACGAAAAACATTGCATCCATCACAGGAATGGTATATACTGGATTTCTATTTGGAGATATTTTTGGACCACCGGTTGCTGGATTATTATTGGAATTGACCAAATCTACAGTCGAAGGTGTTGTAACTTATAATTATATTGTTACAATGATGGTGACAGGTGGATGCCTTCTTATTGGTGCTACTTTGGCTACATCTATCAAACTCTCCGTCGGAAAGGGACGACTGTTTGTTCGTGTCTAGTACTTAAACTATTATTTTGAATATATTCATATTTAACCTCAATCATTTTAATACACTTTTAATATATGGTCGATTGAGGTCAGTCAACAAGGAACAGAATGTAAGTTTTCCAAGATCTAGAAGTGAGGAGTAAAGAATATCGACCAAGAATAATGCTGAGAAGAGTTCCCGTATGTTATGTGCCTAGTATTAAACGATCCAAGATTGCTAACAGAATCATTAACATTAGAAAAGATAAGCAAAATCTCACAGAATGGCAAAAAAAAGAAGGTGATGCGATGGGTCTGAAAGTCTTCTGCTACAGCGCATCACCGTCTTCTTTTGCCATGATTGGAGTTTTAAGCAATCGTCGAAATCAATCAATATCTGTTCTGGTAAAGAAGGATGTATAGGTTCTTGATCGCCTTCATCTAATCATAGTCATTCGCTTGCATACCAGTAAACTCGTCACCGTTATATTTTTCTCCACTGTCACTGCAGATATTTTGAAAATGCATTGGCTGAAAAT
>MU621223.1:0-18775 GCA_025399215.1 Globomyces pollinis-pini | reverse complement strand
AATATTTGTTGATTTCAAGTTGACACGCTTTTATTTGAACTGATGTCACACGGATGGCTGGGTTTTCGGTGGTCAATTGTTGACTAATCAGGAAAAGTTTTATATCAAAGTAAAGTGGAAAATGGAAGTAGTTTAATGATATGGAACTCTTATTTCAACAGGTATGAAAATATTCATCTCTTTCTCATTGAACTAAATTGTTCCTTTTTTTACAAACACAATGTTAGTTTCAAATTAAATTATCAACTATCCCGTTATATATTCCACAATATGTATTATTATCGTCTTTTCGGAAGAATACTGTATTCGTGGTATATTTCTAAACAACGATTATGATACTTTTGTGGCAAACTGCTGCTATTATATTGTCGTCCTATTCAGCATCATCTTTAAAACTCATTATGGGTTTGTAGTGAATTTGTGTAGTCTTGGCACTATTGGTTATTTCTCAAATACATGCCACACCACAAAAGTATCGTAAAAATGGTATATGCTGCTAATCTCCCTTCTCCTAAAGTCCCATCGACCTCCAAAGAAATGTGGGAGCTAAAAAATTTACGGGTGGTTTTAACAACTAGTTTGAATCCATACATTTTGTGATACCAATTTTCAGTAAGTTACATAACGAGTTGATACTAAATGAAAAGAAATTGGTAGAAGTATCAAATAGTAGAATGAGATTGTTTCATGGAAAATGATGTTGCCAGGAATGGAAAAATAACGAGTTTTAATTTTGGTGGAACCATTTATTTACTTTCCTGCGTTTTAAACGTTTTATATACAAGATCTGTCTATATATCTTTTACTAGTATTCGGAGATGTAATTAAAGATGATTAATATTATTCACAATAGTAGTTAAACGCGAATATATCGTAGTTAGAAACATGATTCATTCTAACCAGTGCTGTGAATACTACATACAGGATAGTCACCGAAACTACCTAATTCAATTTTATCCTACAAAAAATTTATGATACCTTCTTGGCAGCCTGCTGTAGCTATAATTCCGTAATATTTTTGCAGTATCATCTTTGTAACTCATTATGGATTTGTAGAGAATGGCATTTTTGGTTATCTTATAAAAATCCCACACCCCTATTCATTATGAGAATAGTTGTACAAAATATTTGTGCTGCTAATCTTTCATCTCGTTCCTTTAAAATCTAGGAGGTAAAAAATTTCCGGTTTATTTAACAATTAGTCTGAATCCATACATTCTGTGACACAAGTTTGCAGTAAATGAAAAACGAGTTGACAATTAATGGAAAGAAACAGGGGAAACTATCAAATAGTAGAATAAGATTAGTTCCACGGAATATGTTATTGGCAAGAATGGAAAAACAACTACTTTTGGTGGGACCTATTACTTTCGCGGTTTTGAGCGTTATATAGATGAGATCTGTCTGTATATCTCCCGCTACCATTTGAAGATGTAATTACAGATCTCTCTTTCACATATCTCGTCCGTTGAGTCATCAGGGTAAAAGCGTTGCTCGGCCGAAACAAATATAAAACAACCCAAACATTTCCTTTGAGTCTATTTTAAAAATATTCAGCTATGTTAGAAAAAGAAGATACCGTAGTAATAGAACCATCAGACCACACCCCATTTGTGCTTTCGTTACAGCATGAAAGCTCGCAAAAAGAGCTTACTTCTGAAATTGAAGTGGAAGAAGAACTTGCTCAAGATTTTCCTGAGGGTGGTTATGGATGGGTAGCAGTTTTTGCATCCTTCATTATTCATATAATAACGATTGGTATTCCAGGTGTGTTTGGTGTATTTCAACCAGTGTATCTACTACCAGGTTCATTTGAAGGTAACCTACAATTTAGTTTATGGTAGGAACACACTCAACAATTGCCATATCGTTGATTGGATCTACTGCCGCTTGTGGACTAGGGCTCTTTGCTCTTCCATCCGGTCGATTAGTCGATTTGTTTGGTCATCGCCTGATGTGTATTATTGGTGCATGTGTAATGACGACTGCTTTGATCTTGGCATCCTATTCCACTCATTATTGGCAAATATTTTTAACTCATGGGCTAATGTTTGGTATTGGATCTGCTATTGCCTATTTTCCCGCATTGACTATTATTTCACACTATTTTAACAAAAAGAAGGGTCTGGCTACTGGCATTGCTGTATCTGGTTCTGGTATGCTTAGAATATTTATTAATTTTAAGGTATTGGTGGGTTATTTCTGGCACCACTCCTTCGATATCTCATCGCTACCATGGGATTAAAGCCAACACTTAGATATACTGGCATTGCAAGTGGAATCACTGTGATATCAATGGCATTCTTGTTGATTCCTCGTTTACCCTCTTCTCGTGGTCAATCCATGAACTATTCAATTGTTGCAAAAGATCCAAGATTCATACGGCTATTCATGACTGCTGTATTCGGTTCGCTTGGTTATTTTATCCCATTCTTCTTCATTCCAACATTTGCTATCAGACATGGAATGTCAGCAGCAGATGGTGCACTTATAGTTGGATTGTTAAATGGTGCCAGTGCATTTGGTAGAATTGCGCTAGGCTTTAATGCCGACCTGTTAGGACATGTCAACAGTTTATGTTTTTGTATCAGTTTATCAACCTTGGCTACTCTACTTATGTGGCCATTTGCAACCTCATTCGCACTCCTGACCACTTTTGGAATAGTGTATGGATTCTTTGTTGGAGGGTTTGTGTCTTTATTCCCAACAGGTAATGATATTATTGATTAAACATTAGCAATCTTACAACTCTTTGGAACAAACAATATTGGTACTATTATAGGCATGGTGTACTCTGGTTTCTTTGTTGGGAACTTGCTTGGCCCACCTTCGGCAGGTTTAATCCTTGATGCTCTGACTACTGTGGATCAACTAGGTGTGAAACAGACAAATGTCACTCCAAGTATATTACTGGGTGGATTCTTTGCCACCATTGCTAGTTGCCTTATTATTTCATTAAAGATGAAGCTTGGAAAGGGAGCTTTCTTTGTCAAAATTTAACAAGTAATGAATATTTAATTCCCACATTTTCTTAGAAATGTAAATAAAACATGGTATCAATCGCATAAAATTTATTGAAATATGGGAAATAGTTATAAACTTTTTTGAAATGCGAATAGGAATTTATATTGTAAAATAGATAACGATGTGTAGTAAAATGTACAATGGAATAACGATCAATCCATGATATACATTAGACTGAACTTATAGCTTCTCTTTGGTTGACATTTGTATAATTTACTAGCGTGTTTCTGTAAATGTTCCTTTCTACCAAACTTTTTACCACATTCTTGACACGAAAATTGTTTGGTATCTCTAATATATTAGAATATAATTAGAACTTACTTGTGAGATTTCATGTGTCTTAGCATATCATATTTACGTGAATAAATTAAATTACAACCAGGATGACTGCATTTGTAAGTTTGACCAAGATGTATGGTCTCGTAATGAACTTTATATCCATAATGTTTGGTATATGCTAAATCATCAGTATCAATAAATGAATTACTTTTGTGGCAATTTGGATGTGGGCAGCTATAGATTTGTTTGTTTCCTTCCATAGTTCGATTTGGATAAGGAACCGATACAGGTGGTTGGTTATAGTTTACATTATGGTATTTTAAGCTTTGTTCAACAATCATTTTAGTTACTGTTCTAAAAGCTGAAACTATTTATATTTTTTAACGGCTGAAGGCGATGCTTTTTAAGTAAGAGGGCGATGTCCAAGTAACAGCACCTTCTAAAGTGAACATGAAGGCAATGCCAATAGTAGTTCCAAATTTCATCCATGGGCGTCCTTTAGCCTTTAAACTTCCTTGTTTTCTTTATTATATAGAATTCTATTGTAGTTTATAAACCTACAATTGTTCCGCACTAAAGCCTCACATTCCCCTTATAGAATAGTGCTGTTCTTGTGTAACTCTTTTTAATTTGATGCAGCACAAACAAGGTGATGCACAAAGGCTTTATTAGATGTTGTACTTTAGGTATCTGTCCTTTGTAGTGGACAATTTAATAGACAACATAAATAGTGTACCGACTAGAATAGCCCCACCAGTTAGCAGCATAATGGGGAGGTAATTATACTCTAAAATCCCAAGTGAATTTAGTTTCGACATTGAATGAAGTATCGCACCCGCCACAGGTGCTCCAATGATATCGCCAAATATAAATGCAGTATAAACCATTGATATAACGGCACCAGATCTTTGCGAACCGAATAACTCAACAATGGCTAACAGATTAATGAGAATTTGAATTTACCAGATGGTAGAAGTGATATAAGTCCACCCACAAAGAACCCATACACAACAGAGAAGAGTGTCAACGTCAAATAGGTTGTAGAAAACGGCCAGATAAACAAACCAGATATTGCACCAACACTTAAGCTGAATGTGAGAATGTTGACGTGTCCAAGCCTATCAGCAATAAATCCCAATAAAATCCTTCCGACTGCACTGGCTCCTAATACATCAGAACCAAGAAAATAGTACCTTGCATGTATCCGATAAGAAGCGCTCCTTCAGAATCAGTCATTCCGTTTTGAACAGCATATGCTGGAACAAAAAAGAATGGAATGAAATACCCAAACATTGAAAACGATAGCATTAGAAACAACCTAAAGAATATTGAATTTTTCCAAAGTTGTTCATAGCTGAAGTCACATTTATTCATCGGATTCAGTCGAGGAATTAATGCCCAAATCCAAACAGTAGTCCCTGTGTTAATAGTATTTGCCAGTACTCCGTTGCTTCTGCAGCGAGTAAGTGGGATATAATTATACAAATTCCACCACTTATACATATAAATCGATGTCCCAACCGATTGACTAACATGACTGATGGAATGGCGAGCAAACCAATACCACCTGTTCCAAATGATCCGATAAATGCTACTGCAACTTGAGAATTTGTCCCTACAAACCAATTAGAAATTAAACTTCTTGGTACCATTAAAATGGTGATTAGTGGTGTAAATCTCATGAAAGACTCCAAAAGATCCAGGCAATCCAATGGTAATCATATGGATAAAGAAAGAAGCAAGCACAACCACCCAACCAAATCCTCCTTCAGGGTATTCCATTTCAACTTGTTCCAATAACTTCTGTTCAATACTTTTATCTCTATCCTCTACTAAACATGTTATACTAATTGTTTCCACCATTTGAATATTTATAATTGTTAAACCTGCAATGACCAGATCACTGACCCAGATCTCACAAACGTGAAACGCTTGTTTTCAGCATTTGGTGATTGAAACGTAGTTTTGGTCAATCCTCGTTCCTTCTGCTAAAATATTCGTGTATTATTAATGCTGTAGCACGTTGTTATACCAAATCATGATTTCAATGTCCTAGCTTGTATTAAGATACGTTCAAATTTTTAGTCTTTTTACAAAATAATTTAGTCACTATTCATTTATTTTTCCTACAATCCTCTAGGTAGTTGGTTAATGAACGAAGAGAATCCAAATATCCATTTATGGGAAGAGTGTTAAACTTCAGCCAACGATTTTTTAAATTTTTTCAACAATGAATTTGGTAGGAATTTTAACTATTATTGAAGTTGCTCTTGCATTACCATTGTCCACTTCATCAACAACTCATGCATCAGGGATATTCTGCTTCCCTTCAAGTGACAGTCGTGCAGGAAGAAATCCCGAAGAATGTAGCAATACGGGAAATCATCATAAAAATGATAGTGATTCTCCAATATTCTGTTTCCCTGAATCAGATATCCGAGCAAAGAGTAACCCTTCCGATTGTAACAGAATTAACCATGAAAAGCCTTGGACAGTTGGTCATGTTATTTGCTTTCCAAAGTCAGACTCTCGTTGGAAAAATAATGACCCTAAATGCTACTTCAACAAGGATGATTATAATACTCCTAGGAGTTGTTACGATGCTGGATTTTCATGGAATTATTCCATTCAACAATGTGAACCTTGAATCATCACTTGATATCTTTAAATAATTCCTATTTTAGTGTAATAAAATCTATTTCCAAATGGAATGCCATATTTTGGACACCAACTCTAAAGAAGGGGATGATAAATCCTTTTGTAAGATGTTGTAAAGATGCACACACAATTGGGACATGGGTGCCTCAATTGGTCCTTAATAAACATGATCAGATAATGAACTGTCAGATTAGCACTATGCAAATGTATTGTGTTCTACGGTTAAATCTAATAGCGACTTCGTTGTCAAGCTAATTTTTTTGACCCTTCACAATTCATTCAATGAACAAAGAGAACGACGAACAGCAAGATCGAAGAAAGAAATTAGAAGAGTATTTAAAACAAAAGAAGCAGAAACAGGCAGCGAAAGCAACTACCAAAGGATCTGCAACAACCGCAAAAAGTACCTCAATTCCTACAAAAACAAGCATGAAAGGACTCAAAAAACCCACTACCAAGACTATTCCACTAACTACAAAGAATAATATCAATACAACAAAACCGAGTCAAATCAAAGTTACCAAGATAGCATCTACAGATGATAAAAACTCACTCAAATCTCAGTTGATATCTTTGGAAGGGCAAACGAGAAACTCTAGAAAAACTTTAAAAACTGAAGCAATCGAGCAGTCGTTCAAAGCTGTTGAATCACATTTGAATGACTTGAAAGTACTGAAAACTGAGGTGTCCGAAAGTTTGGCGGACATTAAACTAGAAAGTCACGTCAAACATGAAGTGGATCCTATAACCCCAGTAACCACCAGGAGCCAAATTCCCAGGAACTCGCCTTTAAATCCGTTTGCAGTAGGGATTACTGATTGCACCCCGATCAAACAAACCGCCCACACTCCATTATCTCCAACAATGGTTAAAGTTGAATCTCCTATCAAATCTGAACATACAAATGGAGCCGATATTGACATTTTTTCGAGCATTAGTAGTCCAATGCTTCAGGAAACACCTTCATCCAATGCGAAATTTTTAGAAAATGATACACCAGATATGTCTTTCTCCGAAACTCCAAATCCTGGTCACAGCATGTTCTCTTCACCTCCAGCTCGTTCCGATTTTTTCAATGCAACACACAGCGTATCACCTGTCGAATCACCTGGTATGCTTAACTACAACTAATAGTAGAACTGCGTACTTTCGACTATTTAGAGCAATCCAATCCAGATTTTCATTCAGTTCACTCTAGATTCGAAGACGTTCCCACACCACGCCGTCATCCACAAAAACATTATCCTAAGACTCCGAGTAACTTAAAGGACTCTATTAGATTTTCTGAATCACCTGCTGATTCGCCAATTTTTGGATACTCTGTAAATCGGTCACCTCAAGTTATCCAAGACAAGCAGCAAAGCTATTTGGGAGATTTAATCAAGTAACTTTTAGCAGTATCTAATAATTATAGGTCTTCCCGTTTAGATTGGTACAAACTTGGTGCAATAAATATTCAAACAGAAAGTAACAAAATTACGATACCTGTACCTACCCTATTATTTTTCACCTTGAATGACTGTATACAAACAGCGCAGGTTTTACCATTCTTTTTAATTTCCATAATAGAATAATCTAGTAGAATTGGCAAGGTTTATGTATAAGAGTTTGGCCGAATTAGATCTCGATCAAAATCGATCCTATCTATATGTTCAAAATGGAGCATATAAAGTACTCAAAATTCCATTCAAGCGTGATTTAAAGTTTTGGTTGAGTTGGGCACGTTATGAAGAAGAATGGGGTAACCTACTTGATACTGCCGACATATTTTTCTTAGCCTCAGATAGCATCCAATCGAAAGAGGTATAGCAAAATGGAATTTAATCGAAAGGATCAAGCTTTACTGACAATAGCATTCGAAGAGTTTCAAAACAGAATGAAAGACAGATTTATCAGTTTGCAAGATGAAGATTTGGCAGATTTGTCATCCCCTCTACCTCCTCAATTACAAAGTGACTTGGAAGGGTTTTTTGATATCAAAGAGCCTGAAGCAGCTACTACAATCCCGTCTGAAGATATTGATGACATGATAGGATTAATGGATAATTTGAAATTGAAAGATACCCCCCAAGCACCAAAAAATAACTCTTTGCCAAAGCCATCCAAGACTGTTGGTAAAACCCCTGGAAGGAAGACAGTGGGAGTTCCTGTGGATATTGGACAGAATGGTTCATGTGTGACTGTCCTTACACCTGTTCGTGCTTCAAGGAAAATTCAAAAAGGTTTCATTTTCGTTGACTTATTTATAGATTTGGGAGTGGATAAAGTTATCACACCCGTTCGCAGATCATTACGATTACTTGATGATACAGAATATGTTAATGCACATCCATCTATATCTGATAGTAAGAAGACTCCAGAACGTGTTGCGCAACTCTTGGAAGATCATGGACATGCATTTGTACCAAATAAGGTTTCAACTTTTTGTAACTAATCCAAGGTGGTGTCTTTTTCGCTACCAGCTAAAATGCGAGCCATTTTGAAAGTGTTGGAAGACCATCAGAAAAAGTCTAACATTCAATCTTAGTTTCTTGAAGAAAATAAACAACGGTTTTATAATGATGTTTATTTATCCTGATATATTATAGTTTGATTTCAAATATTGCCACTGTGAATCGAATTTACCCAACATTAAATTCCACAACTCATTATCAAATGGAATCCATTCGGTGAATAGATCTGTGCCAGTGTAAACCCCAAATAAGCACATGTTGACATTAGTAACTGCCATTTGCATCTGTACTTGATAATAATATTCATGATTGCGTTTCAAATGTATCAATGACGTTGTCTTATCTTTTTTTAAATAGTATGCAGGGTTATTCAGCATTCGATTGATAGTTTTGAATTTGTATTTAAAAGGGCATTTGACTTCTACAACTGCTATTAGATTTGTTTGAGAACTGTCATATATCAATCCATCTGGTGTTGCTCCTAGCCTAAACATTAGAACATGTTTTTTTTGTAAATGTATATTTTTCGGAATATAAGCAGTAAATTTAATGTAGCAATTGCTTACCATGATCGTTCAAGATCTAACCAACATCCTGATGGACGAATGGAGATTCCCTCGCTCTCTTCTACAGCCGAAAGAGCAATAGATTCGAAGGCCAATCCATGTCTAGTAGCTTCATTACTAAAGGGCCTTTTCCATAATTTATCAGGGGATAATAGACTCCTGGATTTGTAAATACGACCAGCCATTGAAGCTGTTAATCTATTTTTCCTTAATGATGTCCATAGCTCTGAATTTGACTGAGACTGTGTAGCTAATTGTAATGCATCTCTTTGTTCTATTGTAATCTTTACATTATCGGTTGATAAAAACCCAAAGTCATTTGAAATTGAATAGTTTTGTTCATGCAAGTACTTTTCTTTCAATTTATCCAAATTTGATTTGTATTCTCTTAGGAATGAGTCTATCTTCATATCCTGTTGATAAGATAATGAATAAAACATGTCAGTATGAGATTTGTGTATGGCATCGAATTCAGCACCGTGAGATACGCTATTTAACCAAGAAGAATAAGTTGATTGCCGTCTCTTTCCTCTCATACATAGAAGATCATGAATGTAGACTCGCAATGTGTTTCTCATCTGGAATGAGTTCAATGAAATTTTTTCAATGTCCAGACAGAAACGACATACAAACGAATGGTCATGAAAGATGAGAGAGACAGCAATTCACGATGATTAAACGGCTGTTTATTTGCCATGTTGCTGCAGATTTGTTTGATAAATTGATAAATAACAAATAAACACTCATGGGAAATAATAGTCAACACGATAAATATATAAATACAAATACATTTATTGATTTTAGCTCGATTTCTAAACTGAATTTTGATATGTTGATGTACACTGTATTTGCAATCATGGCTGGATTTGTTGCAGCACAAGATATTCCAATTCCTGGAATAATTAATTGTCCAGCTGGAGATACCGCTTGTAACTACTCAAATATGTTTTATTGTAGGTTTGGTTAGAAATGCACAATACACTGTGTTGGGAACAGTCACAAACACGTTTACAAATGCATCTGGAGCTACCCCATCGCGATACAATGCAACATTAAAGGTAGGGGAAAAAGGGGGATTCATTTTGAACTAGGTTGATTGTGTTTGGACTTCATTTTCGTCTCCACCAAGTAGTGGTGAAGGATTAGCTGGAAGTAGTTTATTGGTTGCAAATTGGGGGAAACCCAAACCACAATGTCCTAATGGTGGTGGTGCAGATGCTCCTGTTTGTTATTCTATTGGCTTATTCTTAGCTTAACGTTACTCAGATTTACTTTCTCAACGTTGCCGTGAAACCTAAAGCTGGTGTCCAACCAAAAGATATGATTTACAGTGTCCAGGCAATATGTGTTGGTGGAGTGGATGCTTCACAATCAACAGCAGTTGCTTCTGTCATGGTAATGGATTGAATTAATTCTTGATATAGGCTGGTTATCCAAAGAATGTCATTTCACCATCAAGTCAAGGAAATGATGCGATGTGTAAATTAGTTATCCCTTCCAATGTTGGTTCCGCACCTGGACAATCTACTATTACTTTCACTCAACCTGATTCCAACAGTGGTGCTGATACTATGCGTGCCTTATCATTTGTGGCCTTTGTAATTGCATGTGTAGCATTATCATTGTGAAATCCATTGGTTTTTTGAATTTTTAAATATAAATGTTCCATATCATTTCATATTTAGCATTCAACTCCTAGTAGTCTCTGAATTATTACCATCGTGTAATTAATTTTGAAATCGCTAAATAATTAACTGCAAAATCGGTAGCTTTGGTGTATTATATTAAGTCTATATCTATACTAGAAACCCATGATCTTATCAATTTTTACTTCATTCCCGTGGGTAACCTTGTCTCGCCAGTAACTCTTGCCTGGCTTTATAAAATGCCTGTATATCTTCTCTCACTGAGCTATTGTCACTACGTGTCGAGCTTTGCGATAGTGCAGAAGAAGGTCGTTTGTACACGTTGTCATCTATAACTCTTGATCTCGTTCTACTTGATTGCTTCTGTTGTGGATTTATATGAATTACTTCTTCATTAGCTAGGGTGATCGATGAATCGGTCTTTGGATGGATATGTATTAAAGGATTTAAATTTGGTTTAGAAAATGAGGCTATAATAATAAGTAAAAAAATCACTTACAGACAGATTTTGGTCTTGGGTATATATCATTTTCCATCCCTGATGGTGGCCAAGCAGGTTTTGAATTGCTACGATGTCTAATTTCGGTAGTAGATAAAAGTTCTCGTATCGTTGGGGGTGATTGCTTCCTAAAAGCTCCAACGGCAACTCTGCTTGTTTGCTCTTGTTTCTCTGTACTACTGATTGCATCATTCTGTACTGCAGATGGAATTGATTCGAAAGATGGAACCGGTATTGAATTAGATTGGGTATGAATATTCAAAAACCAAGTTTCGAAATCTCTTGTCATTCTTATTCTTCCTTGTTCCAAAAGGTGTTCCATATGTTCAATTTCCGATTTTAACGTTTTCAAAGTTTGGTATGCTGATTTATAATTTGTAATCAATTCTGTCAATGTTTCTCGTAACTGATCATGATTTGATAAATCTGGATTTGAAAGCTGTTCCTTGATTTTCGCTAATCGTTAAAAAATGGGTATGTTACTCATTTGCTGTCTTAAATTATTGGCATGAGCACCTTGTGCTCTTGCAGTAGCATATTTCTGTTTTAAATTCAGTTTTTGTGAATCAATCCAACTTGTTGATGGGTATAGTTTCTTGAATTGCTCAAATGCTTCTGCTTTTTCTGTTGAAAACTGTGGAATGACTGTCCTGTTGCCTGGTTTCTCATCACTTTTTCTAATCGGAGAATCACTGACTATAGCTGATCTATCTGGTAATATTATTTGCTGAGAAGTGGACTAATTGTCAATTAATATTCTTACCAGTGATGGTAAATGTCCAGAAGTGGAATTTGGACTTTTATTTAACTTTTCCTTTAATTGGGATATCATCCCGACCAATATATCTGAAAAAATTAGTCCAAAATAAATCAAATTACTTATTTCGTTATCACGATGCTCTGCTAATTTTTTTAAATTTTCGATTTGTTGAACTTGTTCTGATGATAAACCATCCTGATTGACCATCATCTCACTAGAACGACCACCTATGGATCTATTATTGGATCGGAGTCGTGCATCACCGGAATTTATAATGCCTTTCAGTACTTCAAATGCATATTGAATTTTTTTGAAGTCTGAAAACACCAAATCAGCATCAGGGGAACTATCCTGAAGATAATTATTTACAGCGTCTTTAATTCTAAAGGTTAATGATATATTTAACCAACCTTTCTTTTTCGTAATCTGGTAAACCGTCTGGGTATTCATTTTTCTCATCCCCTCTAGCAATGGCTAATTCCGCTTTTAGTCTAGATATCTCTTGTTTTAAACGTTCAATGAGCAATGCGGGATCTAGTTCTTCATTTAATGTTGCATTATTTGATATTAAGGCAACACGTTGTGCAAATCTACATGTTGAGATAGATTCCTGAGAATTATTTATATTCTTTTAATTACGTCAATAAGAAGCTGTTCGACTGCGATTGTTGCAATCATAGTAGTTTTACAATTCCCTCCTAATGAATCTCTTAGTAAACTGGTCATCATTGAATTTCTGTATGGGATATGTGGTCTTTTGCCTTTTGATGCTTCATGAAGTGCAATGATAACTTGCTCCAAAAAATGCAGTGATAAATTAATATGTCTAGCCTCTTTGAGCAATGTTCCATCAATTCCAGTTTTTGCAACACGTTCAGAACTAAACATTAAATCCAGTTCACATTAATTACCCTGCCAAATCAACCAAATGTAGCTTGCTTCTCCTTATAACATCTTGTCCTTTTCTACGAGAAGTAATGGATATGATAAAAATACAATGTGATCTCGAAGAGGAGGGATTTGACGGTGTTTCTGCAATGGTCTTATTGGTGTCCCCCAGAAATAATAAGTTTAACGCATCTTCTTCCGAATTTACAGGTATAGTTGATAAATTTCGAACATGAATAAGTTCATCTTCGTCTACTTTCAAAGTAACCTTTGGTAAATCCTCCAACTTTTTTGCATCTCTAGATCCATCTAATAAATCATAACCACATTCGTCTAATTGTTAACTGTATGATAGAGTGTATACTGTAAATCTCCAAATATGATATATGAATTTGATATGATGTTTGGGAATCCTACAAATAAAAAGGACCCAAAGATTACTGTCTCTATTGATTTGAAAATATACTGTATTGTTCGCGGTATTAAACCTCTGTCAGCGTAACTTTCAGCACCACCAGTAATTGTGAACGTTTTACCAGAACCAGTTTGACCATAAGCGAATATGGTTCCATTATATCCAGTCAAAGAGCTAATAATGATTTAAATTTTAAAGCATATTACCTTTCTACGACAGGTTTGGCAACAACATCAAATATTTCTTCTTGTGTTGTATCTACATCAAAAACTTTATCAAATTCAAATTCAAAGTTTTCTTTTTGATGATTTATCGATCCCTGTAATTGGTCTTTTGGAATATGAAATCCAATATTTGATTTTTCATTATTCGATTCTATCCAATATCGACCAGCATCCGCTTTGAACTTTGAGTTTTTCTTTAATGGTCTAACTCGACCATAAATACTGATGGTTGATTTAGATTTCATATGGAATAATTGAACTGGTGTGTTTGGTTTTTTCAGAGTTTAAAAGAACGCGACAAACACAATTAAGTTTGTTACCATTCGAACATGAACATTTTGGATCTTGATTTCACTGATTAACGGCTATTGTGGAGTTCTGTCGATTATATGCTCACTTTTTTAGAATCATAGTATTTAAGCTACTACGTGTTTATAAAGAATACTTTAGATTTAATTCGTTGTGGTAAGTACATAACTATTGGCTATTGATTTCAATGTTGGTTTTGAATAGTTACATCCTAGCCAATGACTCATCAACCACCATCGACTCATCATGCCACCTGTCAAATAACAATCTTTTGAATTTAATTTTTCCTTAACAAATTGAGATATTGATTTAAGCAAAATGACTGTAAAGGAAACCGGATCAATTGATTGTTTGAATGATATCATCTACGTTGTTGCTTCGCACTTGAATTACTTTGAATATTCATTCTTTCGTGCATCATCAAGGTTTATTCAATTACCAGAAACTCCTTCTTTAACATGGGAAGCTATTATGGAAACTGAAGTTTTCTATAATTCCCAATTGACAGAAAATGATTTACCAAATGGTAGTCCAATTTTTAAAGCCATTAAATTGAGACTATTATGTCATTCTTACTTCTTATCCATCACCAAACCAAAACTTTATGTTATATCTCCATTCAGTGATCAATCTATTGAGGATTTAATCTATTGCTTGGTAGATTTAGGGTACTTGGATGCTTCAACTCATTTGGGAAAGTATCCTTCATACATCGTCTGGTGATTGTATGAATTATTCTTTGAATATATTTTAACACTTTGCATCCAAAACTTTGCATTTTAATTTTTGTGAATGAAATACCGAATTTTAAGCCAAAGTTCTTTTTCCTTTTAATATCCATTGAATCTATTATTTCATTAGTAAAATACCAAACAAAATTTTGTTTTTTTGTGGAAAGTTTTTCTTTATTAAAAATGGATGAATTGATGATGAAAGCAATGGGTTTACCTGTTGGATTTGGTAAAAAAGCTCCAAAGGAAGAGAAAGCTAAAGTAAATATAAACCCTACAACAGTCATCAAACAAATCGATAATAAACGAAAAGTAGAATCAAAAAAAGTAATTCATGAGGATCAACAGATTGAAACAGAAAAGAATATGAAGTCTCTAACGGTTAAAAGTGATGATGAAGATGATGATGATGACGATGACGATTCAGAGGATGATAATCGAGTAGATGAACTTCCAATCAAGTCATTCTGTAGTTTAGTTGACCATCATAAGACTGTTTGCTGTTTTTCTGTAGATCGAGCTAATTCCAGATTCATTACTGGTGGACGAGATAATACAGTTAAAATGTGGGATTTTCATGGAATGAGTTCAGTAATGAAACCTTTCAAATCAATGGAACCAGAAGAAGGAAATCCAATTCGTGATATTCAATTTAGCAACAGTGGTGATTCATTCCTTGTTGCTCCAAGTTGTTGGCAACCCATTTTGTATGACAAAGATGGAAATGAAGTGTAATTATGTTTTTATTGATATATTTAGGCATAAATTTTTAAAGGGAGATCCATATTTGCGAGATTTTAGACATATAAAAGGTCATATTGCAGCCTTAACATCACTGCAATGGCATCCAAACGATAATTCATTGTTTTTAACCAGTTCACTTGGTAACATATAAAAAAACTAACAAATTTAGATTCAACTGTGAGAGTTTGGGATGTAATGGATAAAAAATCATCACGAAATGCATTATTTGTTAGACCAAAGGGTAATGTAGGCAAAGATCCTATTACTTCGGCTGTTTTTTCACATGATGGTCGAAACATTCTTGCTGGTGATAGTGCAGGACATATTCGAGTTTGGAATTCTACAACAACCACTAGTATACCATTATTGGTAACTTTTCACTGGAACATTAATTGATTAGACTATTGATAAAGCTCATATGGCTGGCAATCCAATTACTTGCGTGCAGTATTCTTTAAATGGTCATCACATTTTTTCAAGATCGTTAGATGATACTTTAAAACTTTGGGATTTAAGAAATAGTAAAAAATCGATTGGTGAAGCAAACAATGTTGTTAGTTTCCATGAAGAGGCCAATGCTATCTATTCTCCAAACGAAAGATACATTCTTTGTGGAACTTCTGTCAAGAAAGATGCTGGACCTGGAAAAGTCTTGGTATTTGATTCAAAAACTTTGGAAAAAGTTGTTGAATTTGAAACAGCTACATCATGTATTAGATTGCTATGGCCAAAGAAAATGAATCAAATATTTGCTGGGTTGGGTAATGGTGATGTACAAGTGTTGTATGATCCGGACCTGAGTGTGGGAGGTGTAATGGTACCATTATCTAAAAAACCAAGAAAACTTGCTGTAGATGATTATGATATCTACATGTAATCAACATTATTTTAATTATTATTAGGAGAGGATTTGAAGCAAGTGGTGAACTTCTGGAACCACCAGAAGAAGAAGAGGAAGAAAAACGTGATGAAGATGGTGCGTTTGTTCAACCAATCAAAATGTCATGGACAAAAGAAAGAGCGTTACGTAAACCAGGTATACCTTTCCATCATTATAACCTTTAGAATTACCACACGAAACAAAGATCGATAGTAAAGGAAGGGGTGGTACCACATTGACACAACAAATGTAAAATTATTATACTTTAAATACCTAGTATGAAACATGTCATCAAAAACAACCGAAGGCAAGAAGATCCTAGAGAAGCAATTCTGAAATATGCCGAAGTTGCTAAAAGTAACATTTCAAGTACTAACAAACCACAGATGATCCATATTGGATTTCACCTGCGTATGCGGGTAAACAGGATGTAAATAAACCAGTGCTGGCAAAAAGCGTTTATGAAGATGAAGCTGAATTTATTCGAGACCAAAAGAAACGTAGAAGAAAGTAAAAGCATTGTAGTTTAAATGATACAATTATTGCTGTTAATATAACGCGATCGCGGTGTTTACGAATAACCGAGTAAATGTTGTTGATAATTAAGTATGCCTTTTCATGTTGAATATCGTATAGAGATTACAAGAGATCTCATTTGGATACATGCATCAGTAAAAGCAGCAGAAATGTATTAACCATTTGCAACTAACCACAAAGCATTTTGAACTGATTCATTTGAAATCTAATTATTGTGAATATAGATGAAAATATATTAATGTATTTTACCGAAATATTTCAAAAAATACTTTAGAAAACGTCTGGAGAATGGAAGATGACTGCGATTACATTAGCTTCTATGTTCGGCCTAAGCGTCCATTAGGGTAATGACTGCCGAATCTAGCACGTGTGCTAGTTCAGCAGCACTACTAGCACACTTGTTGGATTTGGCTCTTCCATCTCGGAGAGACTCAGTATGTCTCCAGGATACTGCTTTGGTATACAGTGCCATAGACTTTACATGATAATTAGACTTGACAAGAGATTCTTTGACACCAAACCAATATCGAAGTGACTTGTAGTCTCTGCACGGTGATTCTCGGAACCACGCAGCTGACTTTGACCATTCTAAAATGATTAATGGTTCATTTTCGCTAAAGTGCATTCAAGTAGTTGACTCTCCGATGCAGTTACAACTACATCAGATAATTGTATATTGTTCCAGTGAAGACACCGTAAAAGGCAACTACTTGAAAGCACTAGCAGAACTGGTGCAGAAGGCGGAAGCTATACCAGTTGGTCTTGTCAAACTTACCTAACGCGAACGTTACTTTCAAGAGAAAGTTTCGCAAAAAGCTCAAGCATTGCTCGAGTATTTCTTTCTACTAACATTATAGGAAGTATATTCAAAATCAGGTGAAAGATCACCGTCTTTATGCCGAGGGTGTTGATGAACAGGATTTGAAAGAAAAAATCAAAACTGATATAAATTACATATGTAGTACATTCGTGGACATAAATAAAATTAACTTACGACTTTATTTGTGTCCAAGAATGTACTACATATGTAGCTGATATCAGTTTTGATTTTGTCTTTTAATTGCTTTTTAATAAAAGACAATTATCCGCTGTATTGGTAACTGCACCTGAGAGTGAACTACTTGAATGTGGGTTTACCTTTCTGATATTCATAAGTGTACCAAATACCATCGATGTCCATTTTCCAATTGATAAATACACTAATGACCCGAAAGACTAGATAGAATCTACCATAAATGATATTAAACTCCTACTTAATCTTCAGCTGGCGCCATTTGAGGATCATTCATTCCATACTTTGATTTGGCCCTGGTATAACCCAATTTGAATTCGTTCTGAATGGTCGAAGCGGTTTATGTTTCTTTGTATGATTTGAGAGTAACTTAGACAGTCCATTACAAACAGTGCATTTTACAGCTACTAACTTGATATTGTTTTTCTTAACTGGCTTTGATCCAACAAACAGAAACGTAACGACCTTCTTCAGAGAATATCCGTTGCAGGTATGAGATTAATGGAGTATCCGACTTGTTCCTATTTCCCAATCCAATCTTCACTGCCTTCATCTAGGTACTGAATTTAAAAAATGAAAAGTGATCAGATCAAACTCTTCAAAGTCCAGTAAAATAATGGCTGATATTACTGCATGCTTCCACTGTATAGTGCCATTTCCGACAGTGTTCCTGTTTTTCTTATACAGTGTCATGTCATGGACAAGGGAATGTCAACTCAAGATATGAAACTGATATCAATCTGTATCAAAAAAGCCTATTCTATCTATAGATTGCACCTCGGTCCTAGTTTTGAATCATTTTCTTTGATATCATTTGTCTTTCATTACAAAGGTCAAACGATTGCTGTTAATAAAACGCGACTAAAGTATCTAAATGTAACAGAATGCTGTTCATTTTTCATAAGATTACAGAAGATCTAGTTTGGATACATTCGCCAGTATAAACAGAAGGATTCAATGAACCATCTAACCACAAATCATTGAACTGATTCACTGGAAGACTAATTATTGTAAATATAGTAAGAAAGCATATTCATTTTAATGTATTTTATTCAAAACTAAAAAAGCGGTGGGGATTAAATACCCATCCAAAAAGCAGTATTCATATAGATGTCTTGTACATCTACTACCATGCAAGAATTCAGCAACT
>MU621222.1:11707-47707 GCA_025399215.1 Globomyces pollinis-pini | reverse complement strand
TATTCATAAGGCATTGTAAACTACCAAATAAGTGTGACAATTACTACAATATAAGGTTTCAACTCATAAGATGTAATGATTTGACTACTTTCGTAGCCTTGTGATTATAAAACCAATATTTTTTAATCAAAAAGTGTGAAATGTGATTGAACTTACTAACAACTCACATGGTACACGAACACGAACACTCTTTTGTATTTTTACCCCTCAACCAATTGCTGGATACCACAAATAGTATTGGATACTCCTGTAATGTATTCCATTAGAATATCCAACAACCATCCATTTTCCAATTGATTTTTGGGGTTGAATTTTTGTGATACTTTGGGACATATAAAACAGTCCAATATAAAACTTTGACAAAATAGAAAAAAAAATTATTAAAAATGGTTGAATTGATATACGAAGTACAAGAATATTATCCAAACTATACTCCTGATGATATCATATGTAATCATGGTCAAACACCTGCTCACATTCAATTCAAAGTCGTCAATGATTGTAAAGTAGAGAAATGTTTACCAATTCTGGTAAATAATACTATGGTTTACAAATCTTGTACAAAGAATATTGATCAATTTATGATGGATTCTTTGTTTTTACCAACTGGGAAGGTTGGTTTGGTAAAACATTATGAAGGTGATAATTGTGGGAAATTGGTTCATGCCATAGCTTTACCTACTTTATACACTGATAAAAAATTTCCTTCGGGAATAGAAACTTGTACGAATGCATCCATGATTTCTTATGCACCTGGTTTCGATCAACCTACTTCCCTCACCGTTTATGGTTGCCAATCTACTAAAATCAATGTCTACCCAACTGGTAATAAAGAATATCAACCTTGGATTGGATCATGTTTACCAAGTATTTTTGATCCCACAATGTCAATGAAAGTATCCTATCGTGAAGGCAAGAGTTTAATCTTTGGAGGTGATAAATCAGTCAAAATTGTTGTTGATTCAAATGCACAATCTTATAGCACTTATACGGTTGTATCATTCATTCTTACCGCCTTACTTCTTTGATTACCATTTACAATATATCTTTTAGACTTGTATTCATGTTGATTTATAATTTAAATTGAACATGACGATGATCAGCTTGGTTGTATCAATTCCACCATGATTCAAGCCATCAAAAAGTTAAAGAGAATAATATTTATTTAGAAAAGGACATGGTGATTTTTTAAGAAAAATAACTGAATGAAATCAATTCGATTCTTTAATAGTATCCGAAATCGATAAAACCGTTCGTAAATAATCAACATCTTCTTGTTTTTCATTTTCATTTAATCCACCACATCCATTAGGCATCCAGATCTACAATCAATATAAAAAAAAATTTTTTACGCGATGGAACCCTGCACGATGTTTCTTTCGTACCATCTGAAGTATCCAATCTGGGATTTCCGATTCATCTATATTCCCATCTCGGAATTCATCTATCATACTTCTCTTTCTTTTATACAATACATTTGGATTCACTGTAAATATTCGTGCTAATTGTTTGTTAATTTGATCATGGTTACGTGATTCAACTTCTAATAAACTTTTTTGATGAGTTTGTAACAAATCAAAATATTGTTTTGTTATTGTTGTTATAAAATTCGTTCGCATTTCACGTTTTGATGCCTATCATTAAAATCAATTCTAGTTTTACTAGTAAGGTATCATGTGCCAATTTAATGTTTGATTTCGTGTTACTATAAATATCACTTTTACAATGATTTAATAGTTTTTTGGCTCTTTCGATTCGACATTCTTTAAATTCAGATAAATCAACCATTTTTTGAAGGTATTTTGGATGTTTCTTGGATCTAATTAATTCTTCTTCTATTTTGAATTTTTCCATTTGTATTTCATATAATCTATTTTTAATACCTAACGATATACTTTTCAAAGGCATTATCAGACATTTCTTTAGATTTTTTCACTCTATCTTTAACTTCACGACAATCTCGATTATATTTTACACGAGGATGATCGGAATCATTATCAACATCATTACCATCCTGAGTATCCGTTTCTTCCACATTAGAAGCTTGGTCGTGAATTTCGGAATCATTATCGGAACATCTAGACTCTGTCATTGGTTGCGTCAAAGCTGGACTATCCTGATTTTTTCCTGGTGATTCAGACCCTTGTGAAATTGTTTGATCCTTCCTAAAATCGTATGGTTCCATTCTATTTTGGTGGTCTGTTATGGTGGCAATACTCATATGTTTTAAGAATTTTGTCAAAGTTTGAAATCAATTTGGAAAGCAACGTGAATGAAAAAAAATTGTAAAGACACGATAGAATGTTGTACAGATTGAGATGACAAGGAATTGGATTGTAATCATTTGCATTGATAGTACCAGTTGATGATGTTGGTCAGTCATCAATGTTGTTGAGAATTTGGTCCATGACTAGATAAATCAGATCACTATAGATAGATATTTAGATTTATTAAAATAATTTCATCAAAGTCACTAAACTATCGAATGATGGAATTTCCTTCATTAATAAATTATTTGTTGAATGTTCCAGTATTTGTATTGAACAATCATATCACATCAGCAGATCAACTTAATATTAACTCCATTTTTAATATACCATATCTATAATCATTTTGAAATTCGTGAGGTGGTCAAAATGACGAAAAAGGAATCATTTTAGTGAGCGTAAAGATGTGTGTGGTCGAGGTCAAGAGGAACAAAGCAATAGAGAAGATACCATCAAAATGTTATCGAAAGCAAAGGGCAACAGAAGAATCAAGAAAAAGACTATGAAAAGGTATTGTTCATGTCTAAAGTATGATACAAAAAGACCCAAGAGCTATTTGAAAAATCTACTCAATGGGTTACTGTGTTTGATGGATAAAATATACCAGTTTATGATTGACTGTTTAAGATTTAAATGATTATAGAAAACGGGTTTTGAAGTATCGTTTTGTCGTACGTTCAACTCAGGTCACTTTTATATAGGAGTGACAGCTGTGTAGTTAAACTACAGTACCTAGATGATATCAGTTTTCTAAACCGATAATTACCACTAGTATTTCTCTCAAAATCAGCAAGATCTAAGATGGACAAACCCGCTTAGAAGCTTTTGGGTAATATAGCTTATTAGTTGAAATATCAGGTGAATTTTCAAAAGACAATAGCCCTGGTGTTAAAGAGTATGCTCACACCTCTTGTAGTTCAAATCATCATACCTCTCCTTGTTCATGTATACCTGGACAACGAGGTTGTGCTTTACTTTTAATACTTTCATAACTCTTAGACAACTTTTAATACTTTCTTAACTGTTAGACAACCTCGATTTGAACATCGAATCTAATATAATACTTATATCAGAATTAGATTAGAGTTCGACATCTCAACTCAATCTATCAAATGTTAGATTAGATGTTCAATATTAGATTAGATCCAACCTTATTACCTGTAAAAGTGAAATGTTTTGGTTTTGCTTACGAGAATTCCCTTAAGAATCGGGCGAAAAATAGAAATAGAAAGAGTTAAATTCATGATTTTGGGAAATTAAAACTGAAAAAAAAAAAATATGTTCTGTTGTGAATATAAGAAAAGGGTAGAAGACCATTAACTTGGTATGTTAATCGTTTGACTGATTCCCTAAACCTCCGTGGTTCACAATACATTCATTGGAAATTTGATCTAATCGCATCTACTTAATCCGTGTCACTTTTTTTTCAAAATAAATCCAACTAGTGCTCTCCATCAAGTAGAGCAAGCGCATTGATTGAAATACCTATCACTATCATCATCAAGCTATAATTTTGGAACTTAGTATAAACTAAATAGGCAACCAAGGAGAGATACCGTACCTTATCTACATTGTTGTCACTTTCATATAACAGTGACCAGAGTTGAACGAAAAGATGTGCAAACTTCAAAACCCGTTTTCTGCAAATATTTAAATCTTCAGAGGAAATGAGAAGTCAATCATAATGATAATAATCATAAAGTAGTATATTTTATCCATCAAACACATTAGCTTCCATATCACCTTCATCTTCACTCTCCAAATCTCCATCCTCTTCGCCAGAGCCATTGATGGCTTTCTCAATATCAGCCAAACCTGTTTGTGCAACTTCACTTTCAGGAAACATACTGGTATATTAATTATCAAAAAATGAACATACCTTAATGCTGCATTATAATGATACCGTGAATTTGCCCAATCTTCTTGCTGGAAAAATAAATATCCCAATTTAAGATGGATAGTATGAACAGGATGATGAGCGAGATGGGATTGAATACTGTAGGATTAGATATGAGATTATTTTCTACATTTCAATTGCTTTCTGTGGTTCACCATTCTTCAAATGTAAATCAGATAAGGCTAACAATGGCTTGATACATTTTAGATCCATTTGAATGGATTTTTCAAATAGCGTTTGAGCCTTTTTGTTACCATCATGAGAAATACCTTTTCATAGTCTTGAGATGATACTAGTCCTGATAAATAAACGGCAATACTAGACTTTGGAAAGAGTGTTAACGCTTCTTGAGATAAACGTAGAGCTTCATTGTTTCTGTTAAGAGACAGGTAACATAAAACTAATCCTTCGTAGTTTATTATGTCTCTAGATAATCTGTATGCTTTTCTGTATGATAGACATGCAGCATTAGGATTTCCAACTGCCAACATAATCTCTCCTTAATGATTAATCATAATATGAAACCTTTAATTTGATAACTCAACATATGTAAACTGTTTATCTCTAATGCCTACTATCATTACATTCGAAAGCAATTTTACTTTGTCTATATGATTTGATGCTTGAGGATAATCACATTTAATCAAGGAAAGTAATGATAGAAGTATCCATGTTTCACAACTCTCCATCGCAAAACTAATCAAATCATCAATCAGCCTTCACTGTTTAATACAATACAGGTGGGAAACCTTTTTGAAAATAAGAGATCTGATTAATAACTCACCTAGGAATGAGTTTAAAAATCAACTTTACCTTTGTAAATCCTGAATCCTTCCTTGCTCTTGATATATTTGACCATAATGATCCATTCCTTTAACATAAAATGGATCAATCATCCTAATTTTTCGAAATACAGATAGTGCGGCAAAATAATCTCCTGAATTCTTGTATGTGACAGCTAACTTTGACATTATATCACAATCACCCTTCATATTTTGTTCCAGAGATTTAAATCCGTATATAGCGTCTTTAAATGATAATGAATTAATTGAAATCGAGTAAATTACTGTCAAATGAACACTGTAATGAGTTGTAATTGGCTGAACAATAATCCAGCATGAATTGGTTTTTATCAAGGTACGGTAACACCTCATTCATTGAGACTCCATATTCTAATAACTTGATAGCTATTTCTATCGCCAAAGGTTGAAGTCTGCGAAATTATTGTTTTAGCAATTCTACCTTAAGATTTGTTTGCAGCATTCAATAGCAGATCTTAGATTAATTATGATAAATCAATACTTGATATTACTAGCATGATCGTAGACTATCAGTAATTGTCTTAGAGATTGGATTGACAACTTTTGCAATGGAACTTCATGAAACTAAATATAAAAAATCGTACCAATAATACCTTTGCTTTTAATTTATCGAATTGTTTTGCTTTAATGCAAGCGTCAAAATATCTGTTCAAAGCTTGTTCAACCCACTTACTACTATTGTTTTTCAACAATTCGAAAGCAGTTTCGTAGAATTTCTAGATATAAAAGCAACTGAGTCTACCAACGATCGTAAATATTCCTTGTTTTTAACTAAACAATCTGCATATAAAATGATCACTTGTGGAGTCCGAGTTTGTTGGTTTTGCATCAAAGTTGATGTCAAGATATTAGTTGATCTGAATCTGCTTACTAAAATCATACAAGAGTCGACAAGACCGTTGGTGAACAAAGAATGGGCCTGTACGAACAAATCCGTTGTCATGTTTGTAGGTATTTTTGAGAAAAAGAGAATTGACAATAGCAACTGAACTGCAACTTCAGTATGACCATTCAAATATTATGCAATTAGCATGGTTCATGGTAAGTAGCATAGAAGCTATTGAAGTACTTTTACTAATATACCAATTCTGCATATTTATACTAAAATTATGGAATGATGCTCTTCAAAGAGAGATCTTGTATTGAATATTAAGAAAACCACGTATCTGCAATAAATAGGTGACTGAATGTTCAATTTCCAAAAATTTCGTTTGGACGCGTTTATTCGTATTAATCACATAGATTATGAATACCATAACATCCGTTATAGATGATATAAAAGAAGTATATACCGAGAACAAGTCAATATTTAAAGATGTGATAAGCATTGGCAAACAAATGGAAAGTGGAAAGAAACCAAATGCAGTAAAAGTGACCTTAATTGTTGCAAAGACCATCAACAAACTATCAGATTTTTTACCTGCACCTATAGGGTCTTTTGTAGGAGTTGCTTCAACTTTAGTTATAAATGTAGCGAAAGATTACATCAAAGAGCAGGTTCTTGCTCATCAATAGATTTATCTTTTAGGACAAACAGGAATTACTTGAAAAGTTTCGACGAATTATTGAAGCTTCAACAAAGGAATGCAAACGAGTCAAGAAAAATGCACAATCTACAGAATTAAAAGCTGCTGTTGAGAAACTAATGAAAGATTTAACATCAATGACAAAGAAATTTGATTTAGCTAAGCAAACGGGTATGTTTGAAAGATTAGATGCGATACTATTTCCAAAAGATTTGGACAAACTACTGGAAGAATTCGAACGGGCGATGGTTAATTGGAAAGAATGTATTTCATACGAGGTTTTGTTAGAAACACATGAACAAGTACTATATCGAAACTAATTTTGAAGGTAATTATAGATTTAACTTATGAGTAGGTTGTAGACATTCATCGAATATCAGATTCAATACAACAAGGAGTGAAATCTTTAAAAAAAAAATTAAGAATCCAAGAAGAGACTGAGCTTTTTGATCGAATCCAGGACAAGCTAAAATCGTTTTCACCATATATTTGTCATTTTCAATTGAAAGCTGCTAAACAATGTTTTGTAGAAAATACACTTGTGAAAAAAACAGCAGAGATACAGCATTGGTATAATGGAAAGCATAAAGGATATCTTTTGAAATCACCTGAATGTAAGCTACTTCTTGTTAATTTTGAATAAGCAACCGGTAAAACTATATTCGCTTCCAAAATTGGGGATATGTTGGAAAACGCTTTGGTGGCCTACACTTTACTAGATACCAATGGTAGAGATAAATAAAGCATAACTAACTTCTAGAACATTCAAAAGTCAATCTATACAAGCCAATTAATATTATTGCCGGATTTGCTCTACAACTTTCAAAAAACTTTGATTTTGCTAAAGCACTAGACAATCAGCCTATTCTCTCATCCAATTGGAATGACGACAGTAACGACTCTATAGTGTCAATATTTCAAGAAATGCTAGTGGAGCCTGCTATAAAATCTAGAACAAGAGTTGTGTTGGTGCTTGATTCTGTAGACGTGTTGCTCAGACAGTCAACATCGGATATGGTAAAGCTACTGCAATGCCTCAGTAAACTGGAAGGAAAATATATCAAATTTATCCTAACTGCATCCTTAACATATGATGATTCTTGGTTTATGGGGAAAAAATCCATCTTATTCCCTCTGCATTTGGAGCAGGATTTATTAACCACATTAAAAGCAAAGATTGAATTTTCCGTTTTTGGTTATGATGAAAAGGTACAAGCTATTTTGGTAAACAAATTAATGTCAAAAATTTCAGAACCATTAAATACATACCAAAAAGTTAATCGCATTGCTTCAAAGTTTGATCGAGACTTGTACTCTTTATTTATGGAAAACTGTATGTTGACAGAAGAAAATATTATTGATAGATATATTGAAGATACAATCAATTATTCTACTACACATCCAAATGATATTAAATCACATATGCTGGATCCATTTTGGAAATTTATTTTTGAATTCTGTCAGATTCATTGGCAGTTTAGGCTTAGTGGTGCACAATATCCTACATTGATAGATTTGTACGAAAGTTTGCAATATGAAGGGTTCGAAATGTCATTATCAGAGTTGGAATATCAACTTGAATCTAAAAAAGTTTTTTTTAATATTGATTCTCAATCATTTTCAACAACAGAACAGTTCATGAAAATGATACAAGATGAGTCAGATGTTTTTGATGCAGATTGGTTCCATAACAGTCTAATGTTATGGATGACAAGAGGTTTGAAAGTCTTCAACTTATATCTATCGAAACCCATCTACAGACAAAATGAAACAGAGTTAAAAAAAATGCCCAAACTCTTAAAATACTATTCACGATTCTGGATTTTATCATTTCAACTTTCCAATATTCAGTTCACCACAAAAATAATTAAAAGAGCCAGATCTTTCTTTAATCCAACAAATGCAAAAGAAAAACCTCCTTCAGTACTGCTTTGGTTGGAGCTTCAATTCTTTTTAGGGTTTAAAGTAAGACGATCTGATATTGTTAAGATTAAATTGGGACTTCAATTTAAACAAACCAAAACATTATCTTTACAAGAAGATTTTATTGCCCTTGATACAATCTTGAATGAAGTGATTAGTATTATTTTACAATATGGAGACCTATTGAAGATTGATTCTTCACAGATTTTCAAAACGGTGTTACTTGACTTGCCAAAAAATTCTATTATATCTCTAAACTACCTAGAAAAACATCTGGATCCAAGTTATGACTTGATTTACACTGATCGTAATTGGTGGAGTCGTGAAATATGTAGATACGAAACTGATACAAATTCAACATTTGGAATATTCGTTCGAAAAGAACAAATTGGGTTAGGAACAGAGAAAGGTATAGAAATTTATTGCTTAGATAATTGTACAAAACCTTTGATATTTATACCATTGCTGGGAGTACAAAAGTTTGGCGCTCTTGATATGATGGATGAAATGTCGGCATCAGTCTCGGTGAATGGAATACATCAATTATGCTTCATTGATTATGATATGGATACAAATAATGTTTCAGTCATTAGAGTACCACATCCTGGTCCAGTGCATCTCTTGATTGACGATCGTGTTACATCAAGAAATGCTACTATCATTACCACATCTGATAATCGACTCTATATTTGGAATGGAGAGACTAAATCAACAGAATTCACTCATAGTCTGAGCTTTCATTGTTCAATTACTGCTGTCATGATGGATGATGAAGCATGTCATGTATATATTGGCCTACAGGATGGAACTATTATGCAATGGAGTAAGCGCTTTAATCAAGGACATATTATTTGCAAAGAAAGCAGTCCAATTAATCATATCATATTCGGAGGGAATCAACAGGAGATTATATATAGTTGTAACAATATCATTTCCATATTTAGCTTAGAAGAGCAAACGGAGCTTCACAGAATTTCTAATAACGGTGTCAAAATATTAGATATGAAAGTTGATCCGGAAACGAGGCGATTGACAACAATATCAGTTGATTTAATGGTAATGGTATGGTGTTTGGAAACATACAGTTTAAAACCACAAGATATGTTCAAACTTAATATTCCAAACCCATGTCAAATATTTATCGAAGCCACTGATGGATATGTAGTATGTAGCTTTTCAGACACTTCTTTACCATTACTTTGCAGTTTAGATCCAAAGTTACCATGTAATGAGACATCCACTTTTCGTACTACAGCTACCACTCCACATTTCAAATATGATGATTCATTATTGATGTGTCAATCAGATGATGGTAGAGTTATTTGTACTATCGAGAAAATGTTTCTGCATATTTATAATGAACGAGGTCAATTAAAATGCATTTCGGAACAGAGTTTGTCAAATGATACCTCCATCTATATGTCTAGTGATGGAAATTATATCATGACATTTAACTCTATTGATCTTCACATTACTCTATGGAACAGTAGTTGCAAAAAACTTGGTTTGATGAATTTAACAACTACTGGGAATGATATCGGCGGTCAAATAACATGTGGTTATATCAATTCAGATGGAAGTACGATTATAAATGGCTGTTCCGACGGGCTAGTATACATATGGAACAATAAATTTGAATTAGTTAAGCAATTGAATCTTGGAAAATCAATCAAGGCCATCTCTATCAATGACAACCAATCAAAACTTGCAGTTTCAATTGACCTTGGCAAATATCAAACCGAAATTCAAGTTCTAGATTTAATTTTGAATACAAATCGTAATTTCTTTGTCAAATTGGATTGTAATGGATTAAAATTTAATGAAGATTCAACCAAATTATTAATATGTAGTGGTATGCCAAATTTTCGATACCTCCTTTATGATTTTATCAATGACATAGAATATGGTGTTACCAATGATTGTTTTATGAGTGGACAAAGCATCTATAGATCTTCAATTGCATTACATGAATTCAGTTGGTATGGGATAGTTGATAAACCATATTGCTATTTCAAAAATAATTTGGGACTACGATGTTTAATATTTTCTCAAGTTGTGTCGGATCGAAGATTAGTACGATATTATGGTAAATCTTTGGATTTAATTCATTATAGGAAACTCAATTATTTTATTTTCGTTACCCATTCAAGATCATCAAATATTACCTTATGAACCTATTACAGCTGACCGAAATATTGAACTGCCTAATGTTTATTTGAACCGAATTAGTGCCGAAACCAGCAAAGCCAGTGTAATTACGACACCAAACAATGCTAACACTCAAACGACTATCGAATACGTATGCCCACGAATTGTACTTGTTGGTTCAACCCAATTCAATGAGACAGAAGATGAAAGTGATGACGAGAGTGAAAAAGACATTGAAAACTTGGGCACAATGAAACTGAAGGAGGCTAGTGTCTATGGATCCATAAACATCTATGCATCTATAGATGAACTAAGCCAAAATAAGAATCAAGAAGATGAGATAGAAGAGGAAATCACCAACCAGTCAGAACCTTTAATCAAGCAATCCTTAACTGAAGCCAATATTAAACCAGTGAAGGACGTAGAGCCAGTGGTAGTGAAGCCAAGTTCCAGATTGATCTTTTCCAACTGCTTTTCATGTTGTGGTAGGAATTCAAAGATTGTACCAGTAGATTAAAAATGATAGCATTATAAATATATACAACTTTAACTATTGTAAATACATTTATCTTATGCTTATCAATTATAGTTCCAGACATTCAGAAAAACAGCAATAGCACAACAAATTGATTTTATAGTAAAACAACTTTCTAATACAAACAACCTTTCAGTGCCTCTCTGTCTGAGCTTACACGCAGACCAAATCCTCTTTGAAGTGCTTGGAAGTACTTTGCTCTCTTTTGAGCAGCACCATCTGGACCATGACAACCATCTGGACAATTATCATTCAGCTGACAATATTTTTTGCATTCCATACATCCATTGATTGAATTAATTGAATATCCAAAGGAACCAGAGACAGGGTGATATTTATCGTAAAAATCTGGACCAGCTGCGTCCCGATGCCAGACATAAAATGCACTACTCCAGGCAAGTTTGGTAGCCACCAGATTACAATCATTCTGCTTCAAATGACTGTACTTTGTACCATAAATTTTGTTATAGTAAGCAAAGAAGAATTTGTAGTTATTTTGGTGTGTTAATTGAAGGTATCCTAGTTTTTTAATAATAAATCTATAATACCTCTTCCAAAGTATTGCTTACCACCTTCACAACCTCCGCATCCAGTATTGCATGAAGGTTTTCGTCGATCTTTTCCACAATGTTGTTCTCTTACTAACATATTTGTTTCTTGTAAAACATTCGCCAAGAACATTGCTACTTCATTTAATCCAGAAAAGAATTTTTGCTTTTTTTGGACATTGGATATTTCATCATATGCTTCCTGAATAACACTTTTGGATGGTGCAGGTTGAGGATCTCCAACTTTTGCATTGGCATTTACGATAGCATTTTGAAAGATTTCGAATGATGGAAGGAATGTGGGTTTGGAGGTAGATTCAACTGCCATGTTGGCCCAATGTGCCAAAGAGGAATCATGATGGACAGATTTATGATGGTATCTGTGATTACCATCAACAAGACTGAAAAAGGAAAGTACTGCCGATGATAATCTCATGGTTTGTTTCTAATAAGTTGAGAATTGGTTTCTTTTTTCAACTAAATGTGACTTTGGCGAACTTCGCCAGTTAACCTTAATAACAATTACTAAACATTACCCATATTTAGCTATATTATCATTCAACTTGAGTCCAGTTCTATGCTGTATCCATGAAAATCGTTTAATGCTTCCCAACTACAGATCCGTAAGAGCACAGATGATTCATTCAGCTTATTGCTACTTCATCATATGTACGGAATGAGTAGCTTCACAGGAAGCAAGATTGTGAATGAGAAAAACAACATTCTAACCCATTCGATTGTTTACTCAAGCAGCCCGCAATTCAAGGAACTGCCCAAATGGTGACAATTCTAACATAACTTAATAGCGAGAATTCCAATCAATTGTGATATATTTTGATTACAATTTCGGCTTGGCAGCCAATCGAGCAAAAACACCATCCAAAGCTTTTACAGTGGATGGTAGTGACAACATACTCCAACCCATATCTGATTCGTTGGTTAATCGCTCGCTGTCAGTCCATTCAGCCGCCAATTGATTTCGTAGGTGTCCTTTTACAATTGCTCGACCAGGATCTGGTAATTTCAATAACTAAAATATAAATGGATTATGATTATTACTTGTTTCAATAAAGTTTCGGCAGCTGGAATCAACTGATCTTTGCTGACAATTTCATCAATCAACCCAATTTCTTTACATTGTTTTGCTGGTACCATAATGGCAAATTGAACAATTTTATCCGTTTTACCCTTTCCAATAAGATCACTCATTAATTTAATCCAAACGGCTGGAACTGGAATACCTAAAGCTACTTCATTGAGACCCATTGTTACATCATCCGTTGCGATTCTATAATCACAACACATGGATAAACAACAACCACCAGCTGGACATGCTCCATGAATTGCAGCAACAGTTACCAAAGATGTGGTTGAAAGATCAGCTAAAAAGGTGTTTGAAACTCTCCAAAATTCAGTATATCTTTCATGTGAAGTTTTAGGAGCATGTAATTCACTATTGAAAACATTAGTATTTATCAATCATACGTTAGATCATTTCCAGCGGTGAAGATAGGACGACTAAGACCAGATGTGATGATCAAACCTCTAACTTTCTCATTTGATTCCAAATCAGACAACATTTGAGCTAGTTCTTTCCATAATGGTAAATGCATTGAATTTACAGGATCTCTTTTAATAGAAACAATAGCAAAGTTCTTTTTGATTTCAATTTTTAAGAATTCTGGCATTTGAATTTGATTTTGTAGGGGAAAGAAATTTCAATGGATGGTAAATCAATTTGTTCTCATGATTGACCACGACTCGGCCGTCTTCGCTTTCACATGATAGTGAATCCATTCCATCAATTGATCTTTATTTTTGTTTCTTTTTTTCTGGTAATTTATTTGTAATTTGTATAAGGATTTTCATCATCTATTCACAAAACACTTTGTTACACATGAAACTCATCATAAAAAAAATTGATGTCCGTGTAGTATTTGTATTTCACTCGTCAAACTAACAGATGCTATATAAAAGTTCATAGAAGCAGTTGCTAGAAGTGTATCAAAAACGAAGGAACTGAAATTTCTGTTGTAGGTATAATCTCTTCTTCCATAATTGGCATCACTATTCCTTCTTTGGGTGGCCACTCTAAGAAAGGATTGATCAAATCAATGTCTAGTATAATAAAGTAATTATACATACAATCTTGAATTAAATTAGTATAGTTAACGATCGTGACTTTTGTTTGAAGGGGAGCTGTAAAAGGGGTTGGTGAACATGTATGAATAATTGTTACTCAAATCATCAGATTTCACGATATAAGCCTATTTCTAATTTACAAAAACATTAGATTTCCCTTTACGTAAATTATAGAAACACAAGATGAGATGAAGGCCAAGAGGGCAGAAGTTATTAGTTCATTCTTAAGTACAAAGTTAGACAAATGACGTCCCACAAAGGTCATCTGACAAAAGTACAAATTAAGAATCAAAATACGTTTCAATTAATTTGAGCCTTTACTATTCTTCAATCAATTCAAGACTGAATATCACCACTGAAAACACTCTTAATTTTATAACTCAAAAGGAACAAACTCTGAGAACTTGGCAGTCATCAATGCACTGTCATTACCATTTTGATGACATTTTTATCTGGGTCATGTGAGGACTCGTCTACCAATTTAAGATTAGCCACTGACATATTTAAAGGGCAAAAATTGGTCATATAATTATCATTAATCTTCAAATGGTGAGTTGAGTATTGAATTTATCATGTAGAATAACCTCATATTCTGGTTTGGTGTGTCCACTGGTATCTCACTCGTTGCCACTGTACAATATCTGGTGTCCCTTCGTGAACAACATCAACAACCTACAACTATTTCAACCTCATATAAAAATGTTCCTGAAAAATCACAAAAGCAATCAAATGAAAAGAATCTTTCTGCAGTTGCTACCAGACCTTCTTCCCCTATCCGTGGTACTTTATTGGCATCATTAGATCAACAATTAACTGTAACTTCCTCTAAGTTACAGAAAATTGTCTTACATATGGTCTCGGAATTCAAGAAAGGGTTACAGAATGATAATGAACAACTTGCCATGATTCCTTCTTATGTTGTAAATCGCCCAACTGGAAAGGAAACTGGTGTTTATCTCGCTCTTGATCTCGGTGGAACCAATTTCAGGTATGATAGTCATAAGATATTTATCTATTATAGAGTATGTCGTGTTAATCTTGAAGGTTATGGTAATATTCGTATGAATCATGCAAAATATACCATCTCTGAAGAACTCAAGACTGGTACTGGGGCCCAAATGTTTGACTTTATTGCTGATTGTGTTGCTGCCTTCTGCAGGGACAATAATATTCCAACAGATAATCACATATCTTTGGGATTCACTTTCTCTTTCCCAGTTCTACAAACCGCTATCAACAAAGGTACATTTAAAAATAAACTTAGTCTAGGAACTTTGACTCATTGGAGTAAAGGATTTACTTGCTCAGGTGTTGTTGGTGTTGATGTCGTTGACTTACTTCAACTCGCATTTGACAAGAAAGGACTTAAGATCAACATCAAAGCTCTTGTCAATGATACTGTAGGAACTCTCGTTACACATGCCTACACTGATCCACAAACATACATTGGTGTTATCTTGGGTACTGGAACAAATGCTGCCTATGTTGAAAAATCTCATAATATTCCAAAATGGAATCGTGATGATGGGGAAGTTATCATCAACACCGAATGGGGTGCATATAACGAACCATCTATTTTGCCTTTAACTACTTGGGATCGTAACATTGATCGTCATACTAGTAATCCTAAACAACAAATATTTGAAAAATTGATTTCTGGATTGTATTTGGGTGAAATTGTTCGAAATATTCTTGTTGATCTTATCAAAGCTGGAGAGTTGTTTTCTGGAAATGGATCTCCAGCATTAAACATTCCTTATCAATTTGACACTGCATACATGTCTCGTATTGAACGGTAAGGAATATAGGTTTCTAATTTGTTTAGTGATCATTCCTTATCACTTTCTGATACTCGTCAATTATTGGAAGATGTATTGAATGTCCCAAACACCTCTTATGATGATCGTCGTATTGTCAAACATGTGTGTGAACTTGTTGGTACTAGAGCAGCAAGATTATCTGCCGCAGGTATTGCTGCACTGGTTACCAAGATCAATCGTTTGGATGCATGTACAGTTGCCATTGATGGTTCTGTATATGAACATTATCCTCATTTTGGAAACCGTATGAGAGATGCACTACAGGAAATTCTTGGAATCACAGCTCAAAACATTGTTATGGAACAAGCTAGAGATGGTTCAGGACAAGGAGCAGCATTAATTGCTGCTCTTGCTTAATACCTACTTTTTGTTTTTCTGAATGGTAATGTACTTAATATACTTGCTATAATCTTACAATATTTTAATGAGAGTAATAAGGTTTCAACACCAATAAATTTGTACGTTTGATTAAAGCTGTTTAGGAAACGCGTGATGTTGAGATCAATCGGATCTAGGCAGATGCAATTTCATGGGCTCAATTTAAAAAAATCCAAGGGCTCGTTCCGTTGTCTTGTTTTTGGAGTAAAAGAGGTGGCTGTTAAATTTATTTAAATCCGATCCATTTTGTAATCATTTTAACTATCCAAGTCATCTTGATCGTCAAATCTTCTTTACTAAAATTTTTATAAATGATGCAGATAACAGTAGAAGAAGTGACACCCTTAAATAATTCTTTGGATGATTTAAAAACTCATTTTTGGACGATTCAACAAACTCTCGAACATTTTAACGTGAAAGCGCACTCTGGACTTTCTGCTGATCAAGTTACTGCAAATAAATTACGTTTCGGTGAAAATAAACTTGAAGGTGATACTGGTCCATCAATCTGGAAAGTCTTGTTTGAAAATATCTTCAATTATATGAATGCTGTTTTAATCGGTGCATTAATCGTTTCTTTGGCTGTTCTAGACTGGGTTAAAGTCGGTGTTTTATTGTTGGTCATCATCACCAACTCTGGTATTGGATTTATGCAAGAATATAGATCTGAAAAGACTATGGATGCGTTACGTCAAATGACTTCACCAACTGCCAAGGTTTTACGAGATGGAATGCTTCAAGAGATCCCTTCCTCTCAAGTAGTACCTGGTGATATATTAACTCTTGAAACTGGCGCGATATGTCCTGCAGATTTACGGTTAATTGATGCTGTCAATTTGGAAACTGATGAAGCTTTCTTGACTGGAGAATCACTTCCGATTCCCAAAAACACCAGAGCACTTGTTCGTGGAGAAGAAGAACCATCTGTAGGAGACCGTGTGAATTTAGCATACATGAATTCCAAAATAGTCAAAGGTCGTGGTACTGGAGTTGTGATTAGTATAGCTTTTAAAACAGAGGTTGGGAAAATTGCAACTTTGGTATCTGAAGGTGAAAAGAAACCGAAAAAAACTCCATTGATGATTACACTTGATCGATTGATGATTTTTTGTGTCGTGGCTGCTGTTGTGTTGGGTATTTTTGTCTTTGCCATTGAAAAATTTCAATGGTCGACTGATACGTTCTTGTATGCTATTTCTGTAGGTATCGCTCTTTTGCCTGAAGGATTGCCTGCCGTTATTACTGTTGTCCTCGCTCTTGGTTTAAGCCGTATGAGTAAGCAAAAAGCACTGGTTCGTAAATTACCTGCAATGGAAGCTGTTGGTCAAGTTACTAATATCTGCTCGGACAAAACTGGGACATTAACCGAAGGTAAAATGGTGGCTAGGTTTGCTAGTTTTGGGGGTATGATGTACAAAATCTCTGGTGAACCAATTGCTCCAGTGGGCAAAGTTTTACATCTTAAAGGAGAAGAAGAAATTGAAATCAGTCCTGAGATGGTAAATTCACGCGAAGAATTGAAATCGGGGCTTTTGGTTGCTTCGTTATGTACCACATCAAATTTGTTCATCGACAAGAAAACTAATCAATGGAAAGCCACCGGAGCTCCAACAGAAATTGCACTTCAAGTATTGGCTGCGAAAATGAGTTTCTTGAAAGCTGACCTGGTGGGAAAAGACTACGAATTTATCCACGAATACCCTTTTGATTCATCAGTGAAACGAATGACCACTGTTTACAAGCATGGGGAGAAGTATGTTTATTTTTCAAAAGGTGCCTTGGATATGATTATCTCTCAATGTCATAAATATTCTGAAAATGGACAGATTCATCCTATAACTCCAGAAAAAACCAAATCGATCATCGATATTATGGAAGACTTTGCCGGAAAAGGAATGAGAGTCTTGGCTATGGCTACAAAACACACACACGTTCCTCACGTCGAAGGTATGGCTCGTCAAGATGCTGAATCCGAAATGGTGTTTGTGGGACTGGTTGCTATTTACGACCCACCTCGACCAGAATCACTTCCTTCTGTTCAAGAATGTCGTACTGCTGGAATTGTTGTTCACATGGCTACTGGTGACCATCCCAAAACAGCTGAAGCGATTGCACGTGAAGTTGGTATTCTTTTGCCTACTGATCCACCTGGAAGTCCATTAGTTATGATTGCGTCTCATTTTGATCAAATGACCGATAATGAAATCGACCAATTGGAGAAACTGCCACTTGTTCTTGCTCGATGTGCTCCAGAATCAAAAGTTCGTCTCGTTGGAGCTTTACACCGACGGGGTAAATATGTTGCAATGACTGGTGATGGGGTCAATGACGCACCAGCAGTTAAACAAGCGGATATTGGTATTGCTATGGGACTTACTGGATCGGAAGTAACAAAGCAAGCTTCTGCAATTACATTAACAGATGATAATTTTCGATCAATTCTTTCTGCCGTTCGAGAAGGCAGGTGTATATTTACAAACATCACTCAAATTGCATTGCATTTACTCTCAGGAAATGTATCTGAAGTTATTGTCCTTATATTTGGTCTAGCCATTCGTGATAGTGAAGGCCATACTGTTTTTCCAATGTCAGCTATTCAGATATTATGGTTGAATATGATCACTTCGTCACCTGTTGCCCTCGCTCTTGGGGTGGAAGCACCTGCTTCTGATATCATGCAACATCCTCCTCGCAAAGCTGGATCTTCGATTATTAACACTCATACCTTAATTGATCTCTTCTTTTATGGGTTTTGGTTGGGAAGTTTTTCTTTGGGTACTTTTATTGCCTCGCTCCATCATGATGTTGGAATACATAATATTCCTCCCCGTTGTGGTAAAGAATTTACTGAAGGTGTATGTGAACCAGTATATGCTGCTAGGGCCCTTTCATTCTACTCACTCTCTTTACTAATTCTTGTCCATGGATTCAACTGTCGACATTTGCGTCTTTCTGCCTTTCGTAAAGATCAAGTCCAAAATTATTACTTGTGGGGTGCCATAGCTTTTGGAATTGCAATGACTATCCCAACAGCATTTATTCCACAAGTCAATGTCTACGTGTTTGAACAATCAAGCTTTGCACCTGGATGGTGGATTATACTTTTGGCCCAAGTTGTGGTGTTTTTGATTATATCAGAGATTTACAAATTCTTCAAACGCAAATATTATGGAATTCCTCCAGCTCCAAATCATGAACAAGTACCATTAGTCGTGACTGTTGAAAAGCCTTAAAGAGATCAAAACTAATAAAATGATATATACAACTGCATTCTTATTTTACCCGTATCATTTTAGTATCTAAACACGACTTTGAATTCTGTGAAAATCTTGTCCATGGAATTCATCCACTACGATCAATATATAGGTATATTCACTAAAGTATAGAAATCATCTCAAGACAGTAAGTAAACAACAATGATTATCATTTTGATCAGAAATTTATTCTATACGTTATGAATAGAAATGTTAATTTGCAGTTTGGTAGTTCACAATTTTGTTGAGTTGAATGTCACTATAAGTAACAGATGCTTTAGGATCAATAGAATCTTGATAAGTTTTACCAGGTGGACAAACTCCACGAACATGTCCAGGTTCTTTAGATCCAGCTGGTACTGAAGAATCTAACCATTCCATATTGGTCACGGTATCCCCCCAGATACTCATCACCAAAACCATCTTGTTACGTAAGCTCACTCCCATTTGTTTCATTCCTCCCAATCGTTTGAATGTATTTGGATCTTTAAATAGATCTTTTTGAAGGTCATTGAATGTATCAGTCATCATACCACCATAGAATGTTTTACCGCCTTGTTGATAGAATCGTTGAATCTTGACCAAATCACCATCGTCTGCATTGTTCTTGGTAATGAATTGAGTGATGACTTTGATAGGTTTGGTAGAATCAATTACGTTTGTTGAAGATGGACCATAAAAGGTAGTATTACCACCTCGATAAGGATTATAATCAGCACCATCTTTATCACATAATCCATTTTGACGATCACTTCCATTACCACATTCAAGGCCATTACAAACAGTTGCCTTCAATGGAGTCGCACATGGATGAGGAGTGAACGCATTGGAGAACTTGTTGGCTTCCCAAAGATCCATTTCAGGAGAACAGATTTGTAATGGTGGATTACTAACATTTGGGATACCATTGATGTATTTGATATCAGCTGGACATTGAGCATCAGCATATCCAACTCCATAAGCAGGTCCGGCTGCAGTTGTATCTTCAGAAGTCAAATCCATAGTCACAAAGTAAAGAGCACCATTCAATCCACATCCAAGCTTAGATGAATCCACAGTAAAGTGAAACTCACGATTCATGGGATTGAATCCATAGTAAGAATTCTTGGTACTATCAAGAAGATACAATCTAGATCCAATATTTGTACCGGTGACAAGATTGAGTTGTACACTCTTTTCATCAGGGAATGTAATACCATAAGTAGATTTCCAATCAGCTTCTTCAACACCTTCAAGTACACATTGAGCAGCACAAGTTGCTGGATCTTGACATTGACTTCCCCATTTCCCATCATAGCAGTTCCTGTAATCTTTATCGTGAACCCATCTCCAGTTAGCATCAATAGTCACAGCACTATTGACATTGATTCCATCAGTTTTGATTGCGAACGGAGGATTGAAATTCTTTTTGACAGTACCAGGACGAATTTTTCCACTGGCTGGAGGATTTGGAGAAGTGGTTGGACGAGGAGGTTGAGAATCGGTAGTAGATGGAGGTGGTAGAGGAGCTCGATTACATTGAGAATAGTATTCATTGATCACATTACAGATCAACCCAGATTGACAACATGTAGCACCCGTATGTTGTTTTCCACCACATTGTTGATATTCGGCAGCACATGCAGTATCGCGTTTGAAAGTAGTACCACTGGCAATAGTTGCAAAAACAGTTAAAGAAACAATTTTCATTTTTGTTTAAAGATATCGTTTAAAATTCAATCAGTAACTGTTTAAATACAAGGTTCTCAGTTCATCAACGGTGTTGTGTTCAGTCACGATACTACACACGGACAGGAATTGAGTCAAAAGGAGAGAATCACCTGAGATAAAATAATGTGACTGGATTAAAGATAGCTGATCAGGTGCTAGGCTTAGATGACATTATTCATTGACCGAAGGTCATAGGTCATCCTGCACAATGGAAATGGTAAAGTGAAACGCTGTGTCAATGAGCAAGATCAAGAGAGATTGGTAATCAATTAAGTTCACGAAGAATAATTTGTGATTGATCATCAAGCTAAATGCAAAATCTAATTTAGTGCCCTTTACTAGCTAAAAACCCCAATTGGTGAATCACATGATGGTTACAACTACCAAAGTACGTGATCATATGAGAGGACGATGGATAAACCTATCCACAGAGAAGAGATGAATTCGAAAAATATTTCTAATTGAACTTTCCACATTAAAAATCAATTCATTTCAATTCAATATCATTAAACGTTTATTCATTCCTTTGTAATTTGGAAAGTAAATCATGTATTCGATGATCTTTCAATTCCAATAATTCTTCTAATTTAGTTACCTTTAAACTCAAGACTCTAATGGTTTCATTCAACTCCTTGACGATAGGATTTAACAATGGATCACGTTCAATCATTTCCAATTCATGTAATTTCAATTTCGATTTTGGTCTTGGTGTGATATTAGTAGGCGATTCTTTAGGTAAAGTTTCAAGATGAGTTTTGGAAGGAATTTGAGTGAGATATTCTTGAACCTATCATTATTGTAGAGAATATACTTTGTTACGTAAATCATACAGTAAATATTCAATGTAACCTGGTCGCATGGCAACTATTGATTTTATAATCTCTTCACTAGTTTGATAGCCAAGTTTCTTGAAAACCTTATCTAATTTTATCATCAATTAAATGTATTTACAATTTAAAGTATTCCAATTGTATAATTTCTGGGATACAGAATTTGCAGATGAATAGTTATGCAATTCAACCAGCTTGGGAATAAAATGATGGATTAGTTCCGCACAAGCAACTAACATTAACTTTTTTGAACTGTGTAGAAAGTTACCTCCATCTGAAAAATCCCTGGTCAGATTCTTCTTGGGTCTGGAAAATTGAGCGCTATCAATCCAAGTGTATAACTTTTGTATTTCTTGCTCATTCAATTCAAACATGTTTGTGTAAAATATTAAAATCGCGTCTTTTTTAACAAATCTCAAACACTCTTATAATTCTTCTTTTCAATGTATATTTTATTGGTTTAAGCTAAAGCAGCAATAAGAGCGGCACCTTGCCCAGATCCATCTCTGGCTTGTTCTAATACAATATTTTGTGCAGTAATTCCAAGGATTTCACGCAACGCATCTCTCATACGGTTACCAAAGTGAGGATAGTGTTCAAAAAGCGATCCATCAATTGCAACTGTACATGCATCCAAACGATTGATCTTGGTTACCAGTGCAGCAATACCTGCAGCAGATAATCTTGCTGCTCTAGTACCAACAAGTTCACAGACATGTTTGACAATACGACGATCATCATAAGAGGTGTTTGGGACATTCAATACATCTTCCAATAATTGACGAGTATCAGAAAGTGATAGGGAATGATCACTAAACAAATTAGAAACATGAAATTATTTACCGTTCAATACGTGACATGTATGCAGTGTCAAAGTTGTGAGTCTTAAGCAATTCGTCAGATCCTTTTCCACCAAACAATTCTCCAGCTTTTATGAGATCCACAAGGATCAAACGAACAAGCTCGCCCAAGTATAAGCCGGAAATCATCTTTTCAAACACTTGCTTACCAGGGTTGTTGGTACGACGATCCAAAAGTTTATCCCATGGAGTCAATGGCAAAATAGATGGTTCGTTATATGCACCCCATTCAGTATTGATAACCACTTCTCCGTTTCCAGTGCCCCATTTACGAATATTATCAACCTTTTCAACATATGCAGCATTGGTACCTGTGCCCAAGATGACACCAATGTATGTTTGTGGATCGGTGTAGGCATGAGCAATTAAGGTACCGACTGTATCATTGACAATGGCCTTAATATCAATATTAAGTCCTTTTTTCTTGAATGATGCTTGTAACAAATCTACCACATCTACTCCAACTACACCCGAACAAGTAAACCCTTTGTTCCATTGTGTCAACTTTCCTACAAAGCTTAATAAATTATTCCATAATACCAGTGTTAATGGAACTTTGAATAACTGGGAAAGAAAAGGTAAATCCTAAGGAGGTTTTTACATCAGTTGGAATGTTTTGGTCGCGACAAAAAGAAGCAACACATTCTGCAAGGAAATCGAATAATTTAGTACCAGCACCAGTCTTGAGTTCATCTGTGATGGTATACTTTGCCTGTGACATACGAATATTTCCATAACCTTCAAGATTAACGCGACATACTCTATAAAACATTAAAATGTTGATGGATTCATACCTGAAGTTAGTTCCACCAAGGTCCAAGGCCAAGTAAACTCCAGTTTCGTTACCCGTTGGTCGATTGACAACATAAGATGGTAACATGGCAATCTGTTCTCCATCGGATTGCAAACCTTTCTTGAATTCCGAAACCATATGTAATACGATTTTCTGTAGTTTTGAAGAAGGTACAGTCAATTGTGTATCTAATGTAGATAGTAAAGAACCAGGGAGAGCGGAAGTTGGCCTATTTGGAGTTTCTGAATCCATTTGGGATTGTAAGACTTTAGGTCTTTTTCTTAGAGGATCTTTATGAGAGATGAATTGTTGGCCAGCAACGACAGGTTTAGTTGCTAGTAAAGATACCAAGTATTGCACCGTAGCAACGAGAGCGACTCCTGAAGTAACACCGAAAAAGAAAGTTTGTTTGTTATCCTAAAAATGAATAAGCAATCAATCAAATACCATCAGCAGGAAATGATTAAAAAGTAAAACTGATGAAAATTTAAATGAAAGGAGGGTGTGACAAACTGGTGGCCAATATGTAATTAGAGGCCAGAAGAAATTGTATAGAGTAAAGAGTATTAAGTGAGAGGTAATCAACTATGCTGCATTATTACACTCTTGCAAGCGCGTTCAATGCTTTTACTGCCATTAGAACAGCACTTGAATTCTTTAAAAAAACGGATTAGACGGAAACGGATTGATTACACAAACATAAATGAATAACAAATACAAATATCAAAGAACCAAAGAGTCTTTATTAGCATAAACAGCCAGGGCAGTTATAAAGTCCTTCGTGAATATAAACATCGCATTCAAAGCAAAAACTATGATGACATTGTAAACATTGATAACCAACTCCATTTTGACCCTCAAAATCAGAACTACATCCAAAACATCCTCCAATAAGTCCTCTATCACGTTAAAGCTCACAATTTTTACTTCTTTTCTTGAAATACTGATACTGGAAACAAATGATGATAAGATCGAGTGAGAGATGGTGAAGATACTAGTGTCAATGAACATACAGGACAATCTCTGGGTATCTCACATACTATGCTTTTACATTTAGGACATAGTTGTCCTTGTTTAATTAATCTTTGATGACTAAAACGTATCAGTATCGTCACAGACGAATTACCAGGAACAGAGTATCATATGATCAAACTCTTGCAAAATTGGGAATCCCATTTGGATCATGTGAAATGAACTGTTGTTGCTCAGTGGTGGTGGTGGGATGTGACTAAATAATAGATCCTTATAGTGACTCTCGTTGATGACAATATCATACACCCCTAAAATCTATAAATTCAAATGAGCTAACCTTTGATTTTAAATTAGCTATACTAAAGATACCTAGAAAATTTAGAATTAGCAAGAATTGATTTCTAACCATTGGTCTCTGCTGCAATTATTTGACATAGTTTTATTTGTGCTGATAATCCAATAAAACTAACCCGGACTCTGTCCAGTTTTAGTTTCTGTATTGTCACTGATATATCATTTGGATCGCAAGTACTTAGACTGCCATATAATGTGACGATTTCCCTTGAAATATGATTGGGTATATACCTATGGTACCATTAGAATAAATTCAAGTACCTGAATAGTTATTGATAGTTTGAATTGGTACCTAAAATGTTATCTTTCTAAAATAATGCAAACTGTAGCGCTTGGTGGCATAAATCCAATCCGTTTTGTAAAGAAGAATCACCCAGTACTGTTCGATGCTCTCGACTTTTTAATTGTTTAATTAGTTCTACAGGATTTCCAGACCATTCACTCCAACTATCTGAATGAGATATTTCATCTAAACTAACCGTTCCGCTAATCCATCACGTATACCAACAACCATTAGCATTGATAGCGGGTTGTGTATAAAGAACTCGTTGATAAAATCTCTTGTGAGTCCTAGTGTACATTCTAATCTGTTTGGTCGAAGGTCTTGATCAGCCATGGCCTTTGAACAATCCACTAATACAACGACATGTCTGATAATTCCACGTTGCAGGGTGACGGAATCCTTTAGTAACCTTGTATTGTTGAGTGATTCGAATTACCTAATGGAAAATATGAGTGGTTCCACTATTGAATACCTTACAAAGTTAATCAACCCAATCAAACCTAAATCGATAAGAACCAAACTCTAATAAGTGAACCTGATTTATATTAAATCCAACAACAAATGAATACCTTCGTTTTGCTAATTTCAGTTGGTTAATTGAATGAACAGCTTTAGTCAAAGTTCCTTGATCATCCTCCTTTAGAATATCCCAACTCTTTTTATATTCTTCTTCCCACTATTTATTTAAAGGAGTGGTTTTTATACCGGTTGCAGGACATTTACTTGCTCATCGTCCATATAAAAAATGAATAAAAAGACAATTCAAGGTCAATAAATACATTATTAGTAAAGATGAAAAGCTTAAAGAAGAATGAATCTTTGTATAAAGGACACGTAGTTAAGACACGCATATAAATATTGAACTCCACGATAACTTTCTAAACCCAAACAGATTCCCCTTCTTTCTATTAATCGAATTCTTCTTTAAAGATTATCATTCACATTTCATTGGATTTCATTTCAATTTTTTTCTTTTTTAAACGAATCAAAGCAATTGTTAGACCGACACAATTAAATCTATGGCACATTACCAACATGACGACCAAGCAGATTCTCTATCTCATCGTATTTCTTCTTTAAAACAAGTATGCATTGATGATGCTCATCCAATTAGATTTCAATTGATATCGATTCAGAAATACAATACCAAAAATCTTTAATGAATGAAATGGTTTGATTCATAGTTATCACTCATATCACTTAGGAAGATGATTTTGATGGGGTAGGTGGATTATTAAAAGGTGCAATGGGAAAACTGAAGAATTTAATTCGTTCAGAGAATGGTTCTTGGGTTTGGATCATTCTAGTGTTCATTTTGTGTACAATTGGATACATTTATTTGGCACGTTTCTAATATACACTACCTTGGATTGTAAATATCAGTATACATATTCAAATTGCTTTTAATCTTGTACAAACCGAATAAATTCTACATTTTGAAATATATCCAGGGAAAGGATGAACAAAATTTGAAAGGATTGACTCTATGATAGTAGGGTAATACCAATATTGATATCAAAACTATATATTAATGGATCAAATTATCCCAATGTCCTTGTATTTTTTCGTACAGTATGGGTAAATCAATCAACAAATTCAACCAAAATCCTATAATTTGATCCCAAATATTGAGCACATTGTATTGCACTGAATCAAAAAATCGTTTAATCAGTGGGTTTATACTTTGACTAGATTGATATTCAGCTGAGAATTTGTAGATTATCCAATAGACGCAACCTATAGCGATGGATATCATCATTACTTTAATCAACAAAACGATTGGTTTCAACATCATTTTAAGTACGTATGAGAATATTTTGAATAGTAGAAACGTAAGAAAACAAGACATCTATAAAATGAGATTCAGGATTGTTACCTACTAATTAGAAAATCATTAGATTTGAGTACCGAAATAAATAGGATCTCTTCTGGTATTTGATACAAGAATTGTTGGATAACTGGAGGTGATCGGTCTATCAACCAGACCGATAATTCGATTGAAATCTTGTGTAGAAATGCCGATACATTCAAGAAGAATTGTATCAATGTATCCAAGTCCATCTAAAAAGTTGAAAAAAATCATTGGAATGTGACACTGTTGAAATAGATGTACAGGTCAGCCATTTTGAAATCTGGAAATCATAAATTGAATATAAAAGTATATACTATTGACTTATGTTATTGGTATGAAGTGTTTTATCATTTGATGTGGAAACACCAACAAAATTACTAGACTTTTTTAAACTCTTCAATTGCAACTATATATCTATAATCAGCTAATCCAAGGAATTCTGTGCTTTATTGTAAAAAGGATCTACGAGAAACACGTAAAAATTAATCAGCATTACACGTCACTAGGTCAATTATTGTTAAGTAGAAATTATAGCCATCAATCTGATTGAGTACGCTTTACAAGTAGATGCTTTTCAACCGATTCTACCAGTACCATTATAGTCGTGGATCGATCAACAGTATTGTTTTAGTGGCTTTGTTTATAGACTAGATCTCTATCGAATTCATAACTTACCTTCCCATTATTAAAAGTCTAAAAGAACATGGCATTTCAATTAGTATTAGTTCTTTTGACTTCTATCGTGTCATTCACGAATGCCAATCTGATGGAAGGTGCAGTAGCATTTCAAGATTCATATCAAGATCTTAGCAGTGGTTTAGAATCAACTGAAATCTTGGAAATTGGTGAAAATGATTTATGGTCAGTGATTGCAATTGATTGGATCTTTACCGTTCTCAAGTTGATATTCTTAGCAGTGTTGATAAAAAGGGAATTATATCCTAGACTAAAGCAATTTGGCAAGTCATTCAAATAAAATCATACTCTATCTACATAGACTTACCATTGAACTGTTTACTTTAGATCCACTCTATGTATCCATTGAACGTCTTGATCAAATCAATAATTGATCGTTTATGCTACCGAATCGTGATTAAAATCTTATTTTTTTAATCATGCTGCGATTGTTAAACCAACGAGAGTTGACACCAACGAAACCGAATGGAAATATAATCCAAACGTTATGTAAACAATCCAAAGGAACTTTCAATGCAAAGTACTACATTCAAAATATTTTATGGTAGAGTATTAAAACAACATGAAGGTTGTGTTAATGCAATCAGTATTTCAAAAAATGGTCAATTATTGGCAACAGGTGGTGATGATTTGGATATTTTAGTACGATTATCATTATTATTGATTCTTATGTGTTTAGTTATGGAATATGTATGGAGATTTGAATGTCTTATGGAACCCTTTAAAGAGATTCAAAGGTCATCGATCCAATATTTTTAGTATTGAATTTGATCAATCAAATCATATTTATTCGTAATGATATTCTTTCCATTTAATTTATAGATGTGGTAATGATGGATTACTATTACGATTTGATTTACAAACTGAAAATACTTCAATTATTAGTGAACCAAATTATTCGAATCGAATATTAGCACATCATGATGCTTGTTTGAGAGTATCAGTCGATCCCAAGAATGATAATATTGTACTCACTGCTGGTCAAGATTGTACTGTCATTTAGAGTTTACTGATATATTTTATAGGGTCTATCAAGCTGTGGGATATAAGATGTAAAACTGCTCAAGGGACAATGTTTGTTCCGGGTAGAGGTCAAAATCATGCTCAATTTAATCCCATTATACCAAATCTATTTGTTACTGCTGACGATAAAGGAGGTATATTTTTGTTTGATATCCGAACTGCATTTTCTAAAAGTTCTGATAAAGAGCCGATTATACAGGTAAAATATTTATTATTAATAATGATCTGACTCAAACTTCACCTTTCATAATCTGGATGAGTCATTTGATTAACATTTTTAGTATACAACAAGACTTGTCAAACAAAACAAAATATCTAAACCTTCTGATATTACCTCAGCTACATGGAGTGCTGATGGAAAAATGTTGGGGGCAAATATTCAACGATGGTACCCCACCATCTATCATTTGAATGATCCAGATCCTATCTGTCTACTAAAAACCAACGCGATAAAGAATCAACATTTCAAAAGTTTGGCAACTATTAAAACGGCATCGTTTTGTGAAAGTTTAGGATCAAGGTATTTCTTTGCAGGGTCAGATGATTATTGTGCATATGGTTGGAAAATACCCAGTTTGACTGAACTTATTTCTGAGAGACAAGTTGAAAGACGATTACCTGAACCAGGAGAGATATGTAAAATCAATTGCTTGAACATTGATTTATAGTGTATTTTCGATCTGGAGCGATGGTAAAACCAAAGGTGGTTTCGGAAGCAACTATAACTTTGAAAAATCATAAATCTATCGTTAATTCCATTGCTTGCCATCCTTCATTGCCTGTATTTGAATCTTGTGATCTAAAGTTTAGTATATTGTTACGGCAGGTGTGGAAAAGCTGGTAAGAATTTTTGCACCTCTTCCAATCAAACAAGGTTTTTTCGATAATGGATACTCATTTTTAGTTCTACCTGAAACTTTTGCTGGTGATCCATCGAACCCAGACCATCATACTATAAGAATGTTTGAAAGACTGGTAATGATTCCAAGTCTCAACTGTAGATTTCAAGCGAGGAAGAGACATGGGAACGAAGACTGTGGGGATCAGATGTATTCCCCAATCCTCAAACCGCAGCCATGAATGGCTCTACAGATGAGATGGTAGAAGCATCAGATTCTAGCTCTGAAAATTATGCATGGATGGATGATTCAGATCTCGAATAATTAAGCATATTTCCTTGTATTATATTCTTTCAATACTTTTTTTTTTATATTCAATGTAGTTTTGATTTCACAGTTCAATGTTGAGATGTTAAATTCTTCTTTATACTATACTACATACATTTGCGTAAATGTGTCCGAGTTCAATAGGATCTGAATTAATGAAGGCTAATGCATCCTATTCGCCAATTCCCATTGATGCAGTCTATGAACTGATAATACAAAACGTCTTGCGATTCTACAATGAGGATTTTTATAAAAACACGTCAGCCAGTGTATTAAAATATTTGTACAATAACGATAGTATTATATAATATTGCTAAATCTGTATTGATATTTAACTGGCTAAAAATGCCGTCGGCTAAACTACTCACCAAAAACTTTAGAAATACAAAAATACGTAATTGAAGCGATCGTACATTCACTTTTCATTGTTTTGTTTTGAGTGCAATAAATAAAATGTTTGGAAAATACTAATTTGTTTGTGAACCTCCACTTCCCTTTTCCAATCATCATGTCAAATTATCAATGGATAGATATAGGATCAGAGACTCAATTGCAAACTGTACAAAACGCGACAAACTGTTGTATTGTGTATTACTTTAGTCAGATAACAATTGATCCATTAATCACAGAATGGTTGGATGAAATGAATTTTTCTTATGCAAAGGTCAATATAATGAAATTTCGGGTAACTAAAAATTGATTTTTATGGTAGCATTTAGTGAAATTTGAATTGGATGCCTTGCCTTGTTTTCAATTATATAGTTTATCAAATAATATTTATAAACCATTGATTCAAATTGATTTGGATCAAGTCAAACGTCTCACTAGTATGCACATATCAATAACGTCCAAATTAAAATTCACGAATCAATCTAAAAAATTGAATGATTGGTTGGAAGCAGACGAAACTCTATTGATTTATTATTTTGGAATAGAGAATGAATTACATTTAAATCGATTATTGAAATTACACATTCTATCTACAAAATATGATTTTCCTTTTGTAGCAGTAGATACTAAATCAATGTTACTAAAGGTAATCAAATCATACATTCTAATCATAAAGGAACATCTAACGGAACGTCAAATAAATAAAACTCCATACTTTGTGTTCCAAACGAGCGGGAAATCAAATCAAATAGAATTTAAAGATATCTTGACACAACTACAAGAATTTGATACGAATGATATAGAATTATCACAATTATTTACAAATAGTTTCGATAAAGGAGAAAAACAAAAAGGAATCACTAAAAAGATGACAGTAAAGAGAGTCATACAGTCAGATCAAATAGATATACAATCTACTGGTTTAAAAATACCTCCGAAACTAAACAATTTAAAAACTTGGAATGAATCAGAAACAATGGAAGATTTTAATCAAATGATAGCACAAAAATTGAGTTGTATCTTGTACTATGAAACCAGAGAAGAGTATTTCAACATCGTATTTAATGATTATAGGTCAATTGTAGAACCATTTATTGGTCTCATGTTAAATTATGGAATTCCAACACTTTCCATAAACGTCTTGAAATTTGATATAAAGGTATAATCTATTAACCTTACAAACAACAGTCATTTGGTAATGTTCGATATGCAACATTACCAGTTGTTCAAATATTTCAGTTTGGAAAGACTGTTGGTCAAGTAGTCTCAGCCAAAGATTTGGATCTCATTAAAACAGATATTCTAGAAATTTATCCAAAATATTCCAAATTAAGGTTTATTACTAAACCTGTTACTATGACATCACTTATTGAATTAAACAAATTTGTGTTGGTATTGTATTTTAAACCTACCAGTGAAGAATATAAAACCATGTTGGAGAATATGCAGATATTATCATTCAATTATGATCAATCAGTGACATTCTTGCTAGTAAACTGTGATAATCTGGCACTAGAGGTAATTGGATAATTTATATTTATTTTTGTTTTATGTAGGAATACTTATTTCTTAGGGTTGTTAGAACAGTACCAAAGCTAGAGTTTATTGAAAATGGAATGCCTATAGATTTCAAAATCGATTGCTTTTCTGATGTTGTTTCTGTGCTAAACAAAGTGCTACCAGACATAAAGTTTCATCCAGTGGGAGATCGATGGTTAAAGAGTATAAATTCTTGTGGACCTATTGGCAATGAAACCCACAATACGAATCAAGAAGGAGGTATGATTATTATCAGTTCCGAAGATTCAGGGGTAAATCAAGGAGAGGTCAAAAACAGTTCGAATGAAGCGAATGAAATGAATCATGCTAGGGCCAGTTCACAAGATTCAACTAAATCTCGACCGATCTCAAGGAGGGCCAGTATGATCAAAACTCCTTCTTTCGATAAAAAAGCGGAACAAATAAATCAGCCCTCTTTCGGACAACCAGAGCCAGTCATCAGTGGCCGACGTAGTTCATTGGCTCCAGGTGGTTTACAGTATTTGGAAAGTAGTAAGAACTATGAAACTTGCTTATCTCAAACTAGATCCAAATGGAGGGAAACCAGATTCCATTCGAGCGCATAACACGAAACCGAGAAGTGCAACTATAACAGGTGATAGGAGAGAGATTTTAGAATTACATTCAGCCAAATCGGTTAGTTCAAACGAACCAAAAACTGATCATGTTATGAATGCATATATAAAACCATCACCAGGATCCACACCACCCACTAGCGTCTTTAGCAGTTCATTATCTGTTAGACGATCAAGTGAACAAACTAATACTGCGGAACATTTGGAGTTAAAGAGAGACGATCTAATAAGTCGAGTTAGTGGGTCTAAAGTTCGTTTAAATAACAGTACCACGATCAGGGTCACCAATGAGTCGGATGAGCATGTAAATGGGAGTCCGATTCAGCATCGCATCAGCCGACACAATTCAAGAAAATCGATTTTGGAAACTGGTGAACCTATGACTTCAACTGGGACAAAGCCATCTATTGTTAGAATGAGTTCTACCAAATCAAACCTCAAGAATTTGGCAGTAGAAGACAAAGACACACATGGGGAAGATTTTGGTATCCTTCAAACTCATAGCAGACGAAACAGTTCAAAGAAACCGGGAATTGACGGGTACGAACATCACGATCAACCTCTTTCAAGAAAACATACAGAAATACATTTAAACAAGAAAGAGAGCGATTCAGACCCCAACTCTGAGCATATGAATGGGAGTCCGATTCAGCATCGCATCAGCAGACACAATTCAAAAAAGTCGATTTTGGAAACTAATGAGGCTATGTCTTCAAAACCATCACCAATTGTTAAAGTGAGCTCTACTAAATCAAATCTCAAGAATTTGGCAGTAGGAGACAAGGAAGCACATGGGGAACATATTGTAACTGAAAAAGATTTTGGTAATCTTCAAACTCATAGCAGACGAAACAGTTCAAAAAAACCAGGAAATGAAGGGAACGAGCATCATGATCAACCCATTTCACGAAAACATACCGAAACACATTCAACCAAAAAAGAAAACATAGTTGCCAAAGAGCATATCAATACATCACATAAAGATGATAAACGTAGCTATCCCATCGAGAAACAATCAGAGTCCAAAGTACCATTGGAAAAACATGAATCGTTTCTGCCAAAACTTATTCCCAACACGACGAATTCCTTAACCGTAAATGCAAATCCCAATCATCCATTACCTAAACTCTTACCAAATGAGCATTTTATTGAAAGTTGTGAAAGTTTGAGTTTAGAAGATTTGTCACGTCCAATGTTCAATCGCACCACTATTAAACGGAAATAGTGTGAACTCTATTGATTTATTCATATTAGTTTGATTAATAAAGATTGTAGTAATATTCAATTCTCTTATTTGGTTTTAACATTTACCAATTGCCAATTAGAGCATCCATGAAAATGGGAACTAATACCGTGGAATATCAAACAAAATTAATCATAAAGATACTTTACTTTTTTAAATGTGGAAAATACTAGTCTGCTTACTGATCATGTGTAAATTAGACGTCAAGTCTCGTTATCAGCAGATTAAAGAGTTGATGGGCGAACGTAAATACGATGAATCTGAAAGAGACATCTTTTGTGTTGGAGATGAATGTTTGTCTATCAGATGCGAATCACTGAATCCAAAGAAGAAGCGTATCAATTACTAGTAGATTTACAACCAAGAGTTATGGGAAAAGTTTGGCTTAGAAAGCGACAAGAATGGCAATGTTCTAAGAAATCAATTCTTCGTTTCTCAAGACTTAAAGAATCTAAACCACAAATATTCGTGAATTAAAACAATTTATCGGCGATAATCACTTCCACATATCAGTCATCTGAAAGCAAAGCATAAATCTTGCCAGCGATTCTCTTCAATGATTCGATAGTGGGAATTCCGCGTTCACGGTGCAATACATCTTCATCCATTTCGATTTTATCATTCTGACTTTTCAAGAACAACCATTCAACATAATTTGTGACTATTCCATAAACAGTATCCAAATCATTCAAATCAGAAACAACTTCCATTCCAACCAAATTCTGAACCATTCCTTGCAGTATATCATCCTTCTTGGCTTGGACTATACATATTCTCTTGTTGTTGCGTTTGAGCATGAATTCAAAATGCCCATTAGCTTTGACATTAACTCCATTTAAATCTTCTTCGATAACAATCTGGATAAAATCTTCCGGTCCAAATAGGTTTGAAACATAGACAAGAATGGGAGCAATAAAGTGCAGCCGTTGAGATTCTTTAGCAGTGGTAACCGAGCTCAAACGTCTTGTGAGAGTGACAAGATAATTATGCAGCAACTCCATCGTTTCTTGAGGAACTTCTTTGACAGTTTGAGAATAGTCATGAATAATGTGGTCATATACAGGAGAAATGAGACTCCAATTCAATGATGAATATGCTAAACTCCCCTTGAGATTCTTCTTTCCACTCTTTTCTGCGGCATCAATTTCGGCCTGAATAAGAATAGGATTAAGTTCTTTCCATCTTTTTCTTCTTTCTTCTGATGGATGAAAAGTCTTGGTCTTTTGGGTGAGCGGACAGAGCATCAGCACATCTAATGAGAAGAGGAGCGAGGTCTGTGTTTTCAAATCCTGATTGCTTAAGTAGCTCTCTTATTTTAATGTCGCCCTTGAGTTTGGTGCCAGTGTAGCGATGGAGAGTCAACTTGTTGAGTGGAAATTCATCCAGTTCAGGAGAGAACTCCTTCTGTGCTTTTTTAATGAAATCAGCAATGTCTTTGCATCCAATTGGGTCGACTTCAATAGGCTCAGTGTCCAAATACTGTACAAACAAAGGCTCGATTTCAGTCATTTTAAAATGTAGAGAAACGACTAATAGACCAAGAAGCAATGATGTTACCACTGACACCAGAATTGATCGTATCAACTTTATCGTTAGTTGCTCGAACAGCGCAAGGACTCTCACAACATTAGAAATACACGAGAAGGAGATTACAAATCTGAATGCTCGAAATCCTCATCTTCGTTATATAATACATTCAATCTAACTTTAATTCCACGTAGGATTGTTCGGATAGCAATTTAGTCAACATCAAACAATCTAAAGTATTTGCTCGCTTTAAATCTCCAAAACAATTATTTCAGTATTCCTTCTGGTTTAGATCGTCGTGAATTTTTACATGTCAATTTAGTTAAAATAACTTTAAAGATTGGACTGTCATTTATTGGCCAGTGTTCATTCTTGTAAATTAAATGAACAATTGATTTTTAGAGAATACGTCTCTTATTTGGTTTTAACATTTACCAATTGCCAATTAGAGCATCCATGAAAATGGGAACTAATACCGTGGAATATCAAACAAAATTAATCATAAAGATACTTTACTTTTTTAAATGTGGAAAATACTAGTCTGCTTACTGATCTCAATTTCAAACGCTTTACCAGGTTCCACCACTACAGGTACAAAAATAGATGTTGCTGAAGGATCAACCGATAGTAATTATGCATAACTTATTTCTCTCTTTTGAAATAAATGATCTTTGTCGAATATTTAGTTCAATGTTTGAAAGGTTATGGGTAAAAAATAAGCTTTTCTCACGATGTAATTAACATAAATGTGACGTGATGATGGATTGATCATTGAAATTCATCATGGATACGTGATCCAAAATGGAGCATGATTAAGAGCAAATTTTTTTAGTGAGCGTGGTTACACACATAGAAAGGTGGAAATCTGGCATTTTCTATCTCAAAAACTAAAACAGCTAAAGAGTTG
>MU621221.1:0-47800 GCA_025399215.1 Globomyces pollinis-pini | reverse complement strand
TGGATCACCCAGTTGTTCAATTGGTTCAGCTGGCTCTTCAATTTTATCAATGGTTTCCTCTTCTGTAGTAATTGGATCTTCAATGTACTCAACATTTTCAGTTTCTTCTTCTGTTTCATTATCTTGCCTTTCGACCAGACGCTTTCGAATATCAATCAAATCATTTCGTTTAGGTGTATAAGCACTATACCGTTAGTATTTGGTTATTACTGTGTAATATCACGTTTATATTTTTCATAAATATTCCCGGTGGGTAGAGCATAAATAGCGGCCAGCAGTAAAACTAGTTTACTTGCAATCTTCATAATTTATATACATTTTAATACGGAATTATGCTCAATTTAACCTCTTAGCAGTGTGGATATTAGAGAAATGGATTTTTAAAGTGGTGTTAAATGAATGGATAGTTTTGAAGTGGATACTAAAAGTTGTAAAATACTCCTTTTTTTGTGGAGTTTTAATCATGAATAAATAAATCTACATGAATGATGAATTTAAAGACAATTCCGATGAGTAGTAGTAGTATATAGTGCAAATTATTTATCTTCATGTGAAGTGACGCTTGCAAGTTTTGTCATGGATCCATTGTGACTAGTATCCATGGTTTCAATAACAAACATCACAATCAGTCAAGTGCTTATCCACACGAACAAACAATGACGTATAAATGGTGTAATTTTCATAATGACTAATGTCGGTTTGTGTAAAACAATGTACAAAGCTGCCATTATGAGAATTCAGCTATAAACTTCTGGATGATTAACAACGCTTCCATTTTATTAAAATTCAGCTATAAACTTCTGGATTTTCTCTTTGGTAATACCACACTCATTATCATGTGCAGGAAAGTACAACTTCACGTCCAGTTGTACAATTTTTTTCAAAGATTCAGTAGCAGAGGCGAAAAAACACGTTGATGGTTTTAAAATAGTACATGATGGACATTTGTTGAATATACCATTGATGTTCATTAAACCATCCCCAATCATTAAAGAAGATGATGGAATGTGTAGATAAGACATTGAACCAGGAGTATGTCCATGTGTTTCAATACACTTCATGGTTGATCCAAAAATATCACCTTCCTTCACATAATACATCCTCGTTTCATCAACGGTCACTGTAGATGATTGAAGCAAATATTTGCTGAGATTGTAAACAGTGGTATCACCATTCACAGTTGTGAATGATTTACCTTCTACAAGAAATGGCTTTTCATTCGCATGTGCCAATACTGAACAATTTGGATATAATTCCAATAATTTCGGCAATGCAGCAATATGGTCGATATGAGAATGTGTGATTGCAATATGAATAAGTTTACCTTTATCTCCTATTTTAATTTGAATTGCCTTCACCAATTCTTCAACTTGAGTGTCAAAACCAGCATCAATTAAAATCCATTCATGTTCAGTAGCGGTTTGTAACAAAAAGGTAGAGACTGGGATATCAACCAGTGCAATCCTCCATTGAATCGTACATCGATAGATTCCTTCTTCTATTAATTCAAACGACATTGCCAATTTTATTCAAACCATAAACACTTTACAGTTTGGAAAATAAAGCCACCTTTTGTAACACAAGTATGGGTTGTACAAAATGCTTCACTTATTTGCTCAATACCCATTTGACATAACAAATAAAGGATGATTCATTAACGGAAGGAAGAGAATATATTAACTTGAAGTTTGTTTAACGATCGCCAGCTCGTGGATTAACGTTGCCTGTTTTTTCAAAATGGCTGAATACCAACTCCCACCGTCCCAAGGAGTGTGTGATACGATCACGGGTTCTAAATCCTGGAAGCGGCGATTGAACTAATCCTTGGCTTAACTCTGATTTCAAATGATGATGCACAAACAAAGTAGTACTAAATTTTCCTGGCTGGAATACATCAACTACTTTCTGGATCACTTCATTGAACGATGAATATTCAGCATCAACTCCAGATCGGTTTTTAGGGAAGAAAGATTTCACAGGAATGGTAGTTTCAAATGATGCATATGAACAAATAGATTCGGGTGTGCTAATATGATTCAGTAAACTGGGCACTTACACATGGATTGTATAATAATATGGTCCCAAAAGACCATTGGCGGAGTAACCACATGGATCAAAGGTGTAATCATCCACAACGGATTTGGGGTAAATATCTGCAATCCCCGTATTATTCTACTGATTAAAAATATGTAATGATTACTTACATAAACTCGATGTTTAACTCCGTCAAATCTATGTTTTTTTGCATCAATGTTATGTGGTAGTTTGGCCTGTTCATGTTCTTCTGCGGTTCTCCAAAACTCTTTCATTGCTGCCGGATCCAAATCAGTCATTAAAATTTCAAGAGTAATATCATCTACCTCTTCCATTTCATTCAATTCTAACTCTTGGCTGATGTCAAGATTTCCGTTCACATCCAAACTATTAGGGGTTCCTAAATACAAACACCAGTGATCCCCATTAACTACAATTAAACTAGAAAAATGTACCTTTTCCAATAACATACCCTGCTGTATCAAATACAGGAGAAGGGAATATGTTATCCAAATAGGCAACTTCATCGCCCCATTTGCCATGAGGAAACTCTTGTCGCTCAGGGAACAAGAAAGATTTTCTTGAATAGAAAATAGCTTCTACTTTATCAAAATGACAAAACTCCTCAGCAATCGATAAAATTCTAGGAATAGAATGCAACAAGGTCGTGGTACCACACGTTTTCAAAATAAGACGATTAGAATACACAAACATAGAAGATTCAGATAGGAGATAGGCATCAACAAATTCGTTCTTTGCAGTGGATAAAACTTGGCATTGAACAATTTTCAACATATCTTCCCATACTGCTGGATTGACAGTTCGAAGCCCACTTCTTTTGTACTTGAACTGACCTTCTGAGTCAGTAAAAGAATTTGAAGTATAAGGGTGTAATGGTTTTTCACAATCGGATAAATCACTAGACTCGTCGTCCAAGTTGGCCACAACATTATTTTTCCAGTCTTTTGGAGGGGCAGTAAACCAAATTTCCAATAATTTTTCAGGACCTTTAAAAATCAAAAGAAATCAGAGTTACCTTCAAAACCCGAAAGGGTCAATTTGGACATATCAACACTCTCATTTGAATTATAAATTTGAGAATTCATCAATGCAGCAGAAGGTAAGGATTCTTTGGAAGACATGAATTAATAACTGTTGGACACGAGTCAATCTAAAAGTAAAAAAAAAAAAAGTAAAACTTTGTTCCGTATAAAACATCGTTTCCGTTCTTCCCGATGCAAGCACTTAAAACAACCGCAAAGTCCGGAGGTGGATTTCTAGTAGACACCCTGGTCAGACCTCCCATTTCTCAATTAGCTAAAAAGCAGAATGATTCATTGATAGCTCATATCGAAGCGAGTGTACGCTTGGATTTGAAGACTTTGTTGGAAAATACTCATGATAAACAAACTAATCCACATTCGGATAGAGACTTGCTCTCCTCGTCAATCAAATTGGCCCCAAAAGCTTCCAAATTCATCCATTTTATTTTCAAAAATGGTGGAACTACTTTGGCTAAAATGTTGGATGATTTCATTGACGAAGCAGCCCCTGTCTTGGTGGACTTAACCAAAGATTTAGACGATGAAGTCACTGAACATGCCATTACAAAGATAAAGGCTGAGTTGCATATCATCCCAAAACCAGTAAAGCGTGTTCCCCCTGAAATTGGAAAATGGCCTGAATTGCCAACTGATGAATCTGCTAAATCAGTCAAAGAATCTATCTTGATTGAAATCAAACAGGATTTACGTTACTATACTCAAAAATTATTGGAGAAAATTATTCGTAATTTACCAATTGTAATCAATTTGAACTGTTTTGATTATTGTTAGGTCTTTGAAAAAACTGTACAATCAGTCGTAAAAAAGGAAATGGATGAAAATGTTCAAGACGCGAAAACTGGCCTGTCGTTTTTGGATAACTTTGTAGAAAAAACCGTCAAAAATACTGAACAATTGCAAAAAGATATCGTTGAAGACTTTTGTCATTTTGTTTGGGAAAGTTTGGATGAAACTACCTCGAAGGTACTCATGAAGTCTTTGGTTGAATTCGAGGATTCAATGATTGAAGGAATAGATAAGACTATTTCAGTTGTGCCAGGATTGTAGCTTTAGATGTTGGTAATAAGTGGAAATAAACTGGTGATAAAAGAAATTACATGAATCCAATTATGTTATTTTAACAGTTCAATCTGTGTATCATGGATTTTATTATACATAAGTCAGATTCTTATTTTACAGCATAGTGTGGGTAAAACCTCTAATTCTGCACAATCGACAACTCTTTATGATCTTATTTGTTGCTGAATGGTTCATTTCCAACAACTACCCAATCTCCATTTTGGATATTGACGTCAACCAGGTCCAAAGCTTTATACTTTTCCAAAATTTCGAGTGCAACACTATTCAAATTATCTGATTTGAAACAAAGCTGATCTTCATGTATTACCAAAAATTGTGAATTAGCACCTAACCAGACATATTTTATCTTTCTGGCATTTAAAGTGAGGAAAGTTTGTAATATTTTGGGCAAATCATCACTCCAACAGCAAGACTTATCTTCATATTGAATGTACCAATTACCATAATCGCCAAAGGAAACAAATTCCACCTGTTTCTTCGTTGAATGGATTTGTTTGTGAAACTGATCGCAGGAAAGATAAAATTGTTTTCCATTTCGTTTTCTAATATAGAATTGATTGCTCAACCCAAATGAAAGGTATTGTATATTTTGACATTGATGACTTTCTAAAAGTTCAATAACTCTATTCGAGACGCAAGTGTAACTAACTGTCCCAGTTTTAAACAATACAACGGAACCATTGTCTACAAGTTTGATGGATTTAATTAGTTCTAGTGTAGATACATTGATTGGGTGCTGTAGATGATACATGATACGTTTGGGCAGTTCTTTCCATACTCTCAAGGTTGGATACGATTCAGCAGATTTTTTAATCTTCTTTGCACTGTCATTCCAATCGCTCATCTTTCGTTTGGACATTCCAGGGGTACTAAGATCAGTTGTAAAGGTAAGTCTTTTGTATTCCTGTAACTGGTCTAAATCTTCCATCTTTTGTTTGATTATATTTTCTACATAAATCTCTTCATCGATTAGTTTCTCGTCAAGTGACAAAGATTTCAATATAGTATCTGAATCTTGACTACCATTCAAGCTACTCAATATAGTCTTCAATTCATCAATTGAGTGAAACTGCTTGAATACTCTGGTTTGATCAATGAATGGATGATTCAATTGAAGCCATACTGTCCTTGACTGATAATAGATTAGTATGATTGACATTGTTTTCAAGCATTTGATTTGAATAACACGGTATTTGAGATTAGAGTTCAAATATAATAAGTTTGGAAATTCTTTGATGATAGATCGATACTCTTCTACGGTGGGTAATTGGTCATTGTGATTGAGATTGTTGAACATAAAAAAGAAAAGAGTAATAAAGGACAAGATCATTCCCATCACCTTGCTTAAAACTGATGATAAAATACCTAGTACATGAGTGTTAATCAGTACTAACTGGCATCAACCAGACATTGACAAATAAGTGTCTGTGGTTCAAGTCTGCATAATTTGCTTGTTTTCACCTACCCAAATGAATTTCTTTAAAAGACTATCAACAGTCTGCAACCAGAAGCGAATCATTAAAATTGCTAAATATGGATCAGTGGGTTTGTTTTCCATGTCCTTGTTGCCTGTAGTATTTGCTGATCAATTGAATAACAAAGGTATCACTTTGTGATTAATAAATCAGAAAACCAATTAACTCAGCAAATAAGTATTCAAAATCATATTAAATCGTAGAGGAACCCATTTCAAACACGCTTATTCCACAGAATATTAGTTTGAATGGAGGTCTTTATTATCTTGCTGGATTTGGTGTTCGCCAAGTAACTTTTCTATATGTAAACGCTTATACAATATCACTGTATGTATCTGATGAAGTTAAGAAACGATTACAAAGTACAAGTCGTTGGCGTGAAGGTACATATGATAGATCTCACACGTAGAGTATACACCAAGTAAATGGAATGCAAACGGTGGAGAATCCAATTGGTTTTTACGTAATTTGATCGATATGGAACCATCTACATTGGCCCTGCAAATAAGTATCAATTAAATAACTAAGAATTGCAGTTCCAGTCAGAGATACGGATGGAACCCACTTGAGGAATGGATTGGTGAGATTCTTGACGCAACAATTCTCTATCAATCGCAGTCATTTAACAACAGAGGAACAGGCACTTTTCCACCAATCCATCCAGTCATTTCGCACCGCCTTTCCTTCAACATCCATTCCACAAGGAACACGTATTGTTTTTTTAAAGAATCGGGATATATTATTGATTCAAGTTGGGGAATCTCAACCTACCGAAATCACCAATAACTATCTTACCAAGTGGTTTTTTGATTCGTATCTATCAGGAACTGTTCCTTTATCGGACTCCTTTTCCAAAAACGTTGGTAACGGTTTGGATAGTATTGTTCGAAATAAAAATTGAATGGATTAACTTGCAAGATCAATTATTAGCATATTATGTATTTAACATACGTTCAAGCATTTTGTAGTAATTAACAACGCATAATAACAAGTCCCCGTTAATGAATGATTTATCTTTATTCATGCATAAAGGAAATTTTAGTTCTTCTAGAATTTACAATTTAGTCATATTTCAGTATAGGTCCTTTCTTTTTCTTTACATCAGTCTTTTGAGCACCTGTGAAAAATCTAGATATCTATGATCAGAAGGTTGAAAGGTTTTACGATAGTTTTAATCTTATAGGCAGCAAATAATGGAATCAAAATCGACAACCAAAAGAATTCTAGATCAAATTAAAAACAGTAAATTTTAATACTATCAGAGTAACAAGTTGTAACCAAAATGATCCAGCCAATGTAAATTACATCCCAAAAAAATGACAGTAAACCACCATCTACGGATAGATCACCACCATCATCTGCAGTACTTTTCATTTGCCAACCAAGAAGCAAAATAGTGACGTTAATGAAGATAAACCAAACTGTATGGAAGGTAGTGAAAGTATTCCAGTGATAAAGTATTCGAAAGAGAACATAGAAAGATACTATTCCAGCATAAATTTGTTTATGTAGTTGAAGAATTGATCTGTTCTTCTCTGCTATTTTCTTTCCAGCAGCTCCAGCCATTTGACAGGGTGTTTTGAAAAAGTGAAAAAGTTGGTGCACAAAGCACACATTTTATACTTTCCTTAACGGTGGGAAGTCAAGTAGGACGTAAATTAAGGGTGGGAAGTGAAAGTAATTAAGATATGAAAAGAGATACTTGTACAATAATCAAGCGTTTTGTAAAGATAGAACATTCAAATAGCATGAGTAGTAGTGAGTTTAATACCTTCCAGTATCTATTGGATTTCATAAAAATCTAAATCATCAGCTTAATCTGCTCAAAGATCCTACCAGCTGTACATTGATATCATCAAATCAATTGTTTCTTCACCCAATTGGGTCCCAATTACTTTGCTTTTAATTTATGTTTAACAACGCAACTGAATGTCTAGCTTACCATGAACTTCCTCGTCCATACACAAATTCTATCCTTTGGTTGACAGCTTCAAAAATCACTGTTGTTTTATCAGGGATTTCTACCATAATGTCATTTCAACTGATTTATTTACACTCCTCTCACTTTTCTACTCCAACATTGCAGAAATATATCATCAGAATCTTATTAATGGTTCCATATTATGCAATTCTTTCTACGTTAGCTTTTTGGAATTTAAAATACGCTCTTTATATTTCAATTATCAGAGACGTTTATGAAGGTATACCCTTCAATTAATAGATACAGGATTTGTTGTTTGGAACTTCTTAAAATTGTTTTTGGAATATCTTGGTCCCACAGATTCAACAAGAATGTATATTCTATCCTCGAAAACGTATCGATTTTTGCAACGATATTGATTCTATTGTTAGACCACATATGATGCCTCCACCTTTTTGTGTCCTGAAGTTTAACCCAGCTTCCATGCTATTTTTGTCGCGTTGTAAATTTGGGGGTATCCAACTTTTATAATAATCTTGCCTAGTACTGCAATTTGTTTTGGTTAGATTGTTTACTTCTATAACGTCTTTGTTTTTGGAATATTTCAAGTTATTGTGTCATGGAAATGTGTCGCCTCAGTTTGGTCATGTTTACATGCAGACATTAAATAGTTTATCAATGGGAATGGCCATGTTTTCATTGGTTGCGTACTACTTTGCTACCAGACATGTATCCTATATTAACGTGACACTTAGGATATTTCTAAATCATCTCCAGTCAGTCAATTCATGTCAATCAAATTCGGTAAAATTTGAAATATTTTAAATGTTTTTCTAGTGATATTTCTTCAATTTGTGTTAAGTTTAGTGGTGTCCTTTTTGGTATCCAAGGCAATCATCAAAGAAACAGACGACTATACAATCCAACAATTCACGGAATGTCTACAAAATTTTATAACCATTCTCAATATGGCAATCGCATCCATTTGGCATCAAAAATGTTTTTCTATTCAACCATTTATAAATGTTGATGATTATTTTGATTTTCAAAAAGCCATTCACAAAGTATTCGATTTATCAGACCTATGGTTGGATGTGAAGCTCAGTTGGAACTATTTATCTGGAAATCTTGATTTTTCATATCTGGATAATGATTCAACTGATTTATTACTATCATCTGAAAATAATGAATCTATAGAGTTTCCAATCTCAACTGAATATGAACAAGAACAGATGCTTGTCTCCGATTCCCAGGAATTGCAAGTTTTAGATACCACGCAGTAGAGTTCTAGACGTGGAAAATATACCAATCTATCGTCTTTCTGACTGAAAATAAAATCAATTCTTGTTAAATTACACGTTGTTTTTATACTGTTTCCTCCATTGATTGTTGCTAATTCTTCCTATTTTCAATCGTTTTTCAGGCCATGATATACGATGGAATCTTAACAATACTGCAATCAGACATCTTTTTACTCCCATTTCCATTGATCCACTACTTGTTAATTCAGACTGCAATGGATCATAGAAAAGTAACGATACTCTTTGTTCTGTTTTGTATAATTGTCCCTTTGATTCGAAACCCTTCTCAAACCATTAAACTGACAGGGATGGGTGAATGTTTATACTATGCCTTAAGGTTTTCAGATATGGGATTTATTGATCAATCTACTCTTAAACAATGGACTTTTGTGGAATACATCAATTACACTTTAACATTTCAAAAACCAAAGCTAACCAATGATACAGATCCACCTAAAAGAATTGTAGATGAGCATCGTGTGCCATACAAAAACCAAGATGTGTCTCACTATTTAAAAGTCATCTTGAAAACAATTGTGAAATTCTTGATATTCTTTGGTATCGTAAAACATTTACGAAAGAGTAAACCAAATTGGAATCCAAAACCATTTGAAATGACTAGTTGGAATTCATTTGAAAATGCAAGGGATGTGTATTTACTCGGTTTAGCACTGGAAATGTTTGTTGATGCATGTACAATTTGAACTTTAACTCTAGGGTCGACCTTTTTATGTCACTTAGCTTCGATCGCGTTTTGTATTCCGTACTTACCATTGATGAACCGACCGTATCTGGCAACTTCAGTCCGACAGTTTTGGTCCAAGAAATGGTATCAAACGATATTTCATGTACCTTTTTAGGAATTTATTGATACATCACAGTCTAAGACAATCTATATTTCTTCCAACTTTGCGTGTATTTGGTTATGCGAAACCATCATCGAAAGAAAAGGTTCCATTATGGTGTCTGATGTTTGGAAGTCTCATGACATTTGCTTTCAGTGGTTTAATGCATGAATGGTTGATTTTTGTCATATTTGATACACCAAGTTGTGGAGAACAACAGGTATTTTTCACTTTACAAGGAATTTTATGCATAATGGAAGTTGTAGTGGACAATTTTATCTTGACATATTTCAAGATAAATCTTTCTGATTCAATTCCAAAACCATTTCAAATCCTCTATACCACTATCATTATTACACTCACTGGACCATTATTTATGAATCCTTATATTCGGGAAGGGATTTATTTCAAAACTGGAATGGCATAGAAAGTGAATAGATATCAAATGATATCAAATAAATCAACCGTGATTACAAAATGGAATATTTTTTGGCAAATTTGAATATCAGATCATTCACTTCTTCCTTTTTTTCAATCATAATCATATGCCCAGCTGGTAAGATGGTAGCCTTTGATTCATCAATTGATGCCCATTTTGCAAATACATCAAAATCTTTTTGTAAAGGTGTGATTTTATCATACTTTCCACCAATCTATCAAAAGTTAGATATGATGATTACCAAGATGGTTGGAAAATTCGATTGAAAGTTTTCTTCCGTCAATCTTGGAAACTAGTAAAATGAGTCACTAATAACATACACCCATAATCATATGCTTTGCAACTAAAGTTGGTGTGGTTTTATTGAATTGTAATTGTCTAGTTTTCAATTCAATACTTGGATTAGGTGCAAACATTCGCATCACTGAATTCGATTCAATTCCTCCCAATTTTTCTAACCAACGAAAAAAGTCTAGTATAAAGGTTGGAATGTAATAGATGAATTTTAATGCTGGAAATGTTGCTGGTGGAGCAATGAGTACATTTCCAACAACCTTTTCCATTGTAATTCTTTTAGATAATTGAAAACTTAGTGCTGATCCATAAGAATGCCCTACAAGCTGAAATTATCGTTAGCTTGAATTCTAGTACCATAAATTTGGGATGTTGTTGTTCATAGACAGCAATGAAATCACAAATATCATCAATTAAAGAGTCGAATTCAAAATCCTTGTAGTTATTAGTGTTTGGACTTGCACCATGTCCAACTAAATCCAAAGCTAGAACGGAGGCATGGTTTGTAAAGTATGAGAGTTGATATTCAAATTGTGCAATTTGACCGCCTAGTCCATGTATAAAGAGAATGCAGTTTGGATTAGTAGGATGGACTTTATGGTAGGTGTTGATTTGCTTTCCTTTGATATCAACAAAGGTTCCTTTGAACGGAATATCCATAACCAAGTGGGAAAACTTTCTATTTTTTGAGTACACTACTGATTATATTAAAAATGCAGTTGATCATAAACAATGTTTGGAAGCGATTTAAATCTTTTGATTGGCAAAGAATTCTTTAGTCTCTCCACATTTGTCACTTGTACAAGAAGGACATCTTAAACTAAGTTGGCGACTGGTAGGTTTGCCATCCTTTAGATGTTTTGACATAATATCAGTCAGAGCGTCAATGAAGACTGGGTCTGCATTCAATGATTCAACCCGTTTATAGCCAATTCCATTCTATTGACGTTATTTCAAAACACAATAAACCTCTTTGGCTAGATGGCCATATTCAAGATCCAATTCAAACAAGGTTTCAATATGGTCAGATACAAACGCAATAGGGATAACTAGCAGGTTCTTTTTCCCTTGCTTGGCATAACCCTCAATTGCTGAGTCAGTTCGAGGGCCCAACCATGGTGCTGGACCTACCTTTGACTGCCAAACCAAGCGGTAAGGATTCGAAAAGCCTAATCGTTCCATTACCTTAGCTAAACATTATTTTACAAAATCCTACCAACAGTTGATGCGACTTCCATTGGATATGGATCTAAACAGTGAGAATCGAAACGAGAATCTACCTCCTCGATTCACTACAGACATTGGAAGGGAATGTGCCGAAAACAATAATACTACGTCCTTTCTCTCTGACTCGGAATATTCGGAGAGACTCTTTTCAATGTGTTGGGCAAATGTCTAAAAATGAGCAAACGATTTCCCTACTTCCACCAAGCCGGGATGGGTTGCCCAACGATCAATAACACTCCATTTAATCTCATTTTGTGCATCAACATCTTGTAATTGTTTTCGTAATTCATTCAAACTACTTCCAGTAGTAGAACATGAATATTGAGGATATAAAGTAAATGCAACTGCGCGTTTCACTCCATCGGCTTTGATAGCTTCTATTGCTTCTTTGGTCAATGGGTCGGCATAACGAAACGCAACATAACTCTTATGCGGAGCTATTGATGAATAATAATAGCATTGTACCTGTCTCTGGAGAGAGTATATCCATTTTTTTGGCTAGCAATTCCCCTTGTTTTTCACTCCACATTCGAATAGGTGATCCTCCACCAATCTTATCATATTGATCAACAATTGAAGGAGTTCTACGTTTAGCAATCCAAGGTGCCAAATAATTTTGAAATGGGATTGGAATTAAATCACCGTCACTAAACAGATTGAATAAGAATGGTTCAACAGCTTTCAGATTGTGAGGACCTAAATTCAGTTTCTATCAATGTGATACCACCCATATTCATCATTACGATTGCAGTCTTTGGCTTGGCTACTGTGGATTGCATTCGATTCAAAATCTTTGACCCAATCATTTGCTACTCAATTTTCTAAAATCTAATCCTTCAAAATTTTCCTTATTTTTCCAGTACACGTTGAAATCGTAAAGCCCTAACTCAAAAACGATAAAACTACATCGAGCCTACAAGTTTATTAAAGCTCATTATGATCTGAAGTTGATTTCTTGTTTACTTTCGGTTTGTCTAGTTGAGGACTGATGGTGTATGGCAAGTTTGGGCCACGCGAGAGAAAATTGGCGATGGATTTTTCTTCAAAGGATGTACGTAACAAACTATACTTTGACTTTTTTGGATCAATCAATAGCATTGAAGGATACATGTCCGAAACTCCAAAATCACGTACAAGCTGAAGGCCATGATTGATTGCGTTAACATAAACAAAAGCGTAGGTCTGCGACTTTTTGTGATATGCCTTTTTGACTTCTTTCAAGGTCACAACGGCTTCCTCAAACGCTTTCTTACTTTCTTCATATTCAGGTTCATGAATTAAAAAGGAGATCACACAATAACCATTCACTGAGAGACACTCGGAAGCAAGCTGTGCATCAGATACAACTTCAGGAATGTTTAAGTCAACAACTAAATAAACGTTCAGTAACTAAAGCCTTACCTTCTTCTGGTGAATCTTTCACTTTAGCAGTTCCTTTATTATTATCACGATCTTTCGATTTCTTGTCCTTTTTCTTGCTTCCTTTCTCTTTTACGGGTTTTGGTTTCGCGTACTTGTCTAGAAACTCCACTACAGCTTCTTGTTTAATAGGACCTAAAAATAAATGGTTTACAAAGTTATCAAACCTGTATAACGGATAATTTCTTCATTACTGTCTTTAGGAATAACTAACAGAGATGGGTAGCTATCTACTTGGAGCTCATTTATAATATCAGTTTTGGAGCTAGGGACAATACCAAACAAAAGTCTGTCAAGATATTCTACTGATAAAGCTTTAAATAGTGCAGGTGTAGTCTTTTTATCTGTTGCTAAAATAACTTTGGCTAGCACTCCTGCTTCCTTTTCTTTGAATTCATCCAAAGACATATCTTTCTTAGCAGTACCACCAATTCTGATTACATGGCGAGATGGAATCATTGGAGTCAATGTATCAATAAAGGACTTTGCACTTCGATCTCCTTGATAATCTACAATAAATTAACTAATCTGGTACCAGTAGGAAGTCCCTTGACACCTGCTGGGAATATCTTTATCGTTGGAAATCCCTGAACTCCAAATTGCCCACAGAGTTGTTGATTTTGAGAATTATCACAGTCCATTTCTGCCATTTTAACCAGACCTTTCAATTTGTTGGCAGCCTGTTGATATGCAGGGGCCATCTGTTTACAATGACCACACCTAGAAATTTAATTTGAACGATTTAGACATACCAAGGAGCGTAAAACTTTACCATTACCACATGAGGACTGTCTAATACAACACTTCTGAATGAACGATGATCAACACTAATAACTTGACCATAGACACAAACGCTTAATATCAAAGATATAATTCCTGGAATCATATTTTGTCAAAGTTTTGAATAGCATTGGTTTGTCCATTTTTTACCCAACACTCCAAGATCTTAATGCCACGTCACCACCATACAAATAGTGATACCTGCCTTCATCAATGTCCTTAATTATTCGATCTATAGCATTTAAATGAGTGATATGATAGTGGTTCAGAATAACTAATGTCATCCATTTAACTACTCAAAATCCGTTTTTGTTAATAGTACTAATCAATTATACCATAAAGTATTCTAGTGTAAGGTATTTTAGATTGACAATGGTGATAGATATTGCAGTTTTTAAGTTATTTTTCTTTAACCAATAATTTGAAATGCATGATTCAACTGTCAAAGGATTGGATATTAAAGAGGGATTAAACGGATCAAAGCTAAGGATTTTGATTGGTAAATACGGTACGTAATTAATTCTCAGTTCATACTCGTTGGAACAATGTTGTTGTGGATTCATTAGTTGATGGTGCTATTACCACATTGTTGAAAAACTCAGTTAAAAAGGAAAACATTGTGGTTCATAATGTACCAGGAGCGTATGAATTACCATTTGCTACGCAATCATTATTGAGTGCTGCAGCAAACACTCAGACCCCATTCCACGCTTGTATTTCCATTGGAGTACTCATCAAGGGATCGACAATGCATTTTGAATATATTGCAGATGCAGTATCCCATGGCTTAATGCGTGTTGGTCTAGACTTGAAGATTCCTGTAATTTTTGGAGTTTTAACTTGTTTGAACGATAAGCAAGCTCTTCAACGTGCGGGTAAAGGAGAAGACTCTCACAATCATGGTATCGATTGGGGAACAACTGCAATTGAAATGGCGTTACTTAAGCATCAATAAAACAATTTTTGGACCCTTCTAGTTTTTAACTTTTTCCATGAAATCTAAAGCAATTCCCCCTGAATTACCCTTTGAAGTTATATCTGAAGTATTGAAAAGGATTCCAAAATCTCACTTATCTGTAACTATGCGAGTGAACAAGGTACTGAACTAATTTAACATTAGGCATGGCATTTGAATTCTTCAAGAGTGTTATATAGAAATATAATGTTTACAAGTGTTAATCAAAGGGACAAATTCTTCTCTTGTCTGAAAATTATGAAGCCAGAGTTACAAATCACGGCCAATCCTCCAAAGATTACATCCGCTGCAACAGATAATTCTGGCAACCCTCCTCCTGTCATTATAAGAAGAAGAAGTTCTTATTTACGCCAGAAGCAAATCTCTTTTAATGCCAAATTCATTTTAAAGTTGGACTTTGGTTTAAGACCACGACATTTGCTTCCTGTGGAACCTGAATTGCCAAACAGTAAAGCAGTATTACCATCACCTAAATCGAAAATGATCAATTCGTTTGAATTAGCAAGAATTCAGTCGCCAGTAAATGTTGCTTCTTCCTCGCAAGATTTGTATCCCACTCGTTCTTCCATAGTGACTCGGAGTAGTACAGTTCACATGAATGCAATTAGAAACGTGATGACAGTAGATGCGCCAATCCCAGGTATTGGCTTGGAAGCATCCCATGAAGATCTGCGAATTGAACCGATAAACTCCACTCCAAACACCTCTTCACCAGTTCGCATTCAACTAGAACCGACTTCATCTCCCACAAAGTTAAGACAGCGAAATAGAGGTCTGACGGTATCCACGGAAAGTCCGGTATTTTCAGATTCAGAAGGTTTAGATTCTCCATACGGATCTTGGTCACATAGACTCATTTCTCCTTTGCTCTCTCATATCTCGCGATACATTCCACATCTCAAAGATCTCTCTATTTGTGGATGCCATGTGAACAATGACGACTTTATCATTCTCTTGGACTCTTTAACACAGTTGGAGAAATTGGACATATCTTATTCCACGTTAAAAACTAAAGCTGTTCAAAGAATTGGCTATAGCTGCCGAGATAAATTAAGAGAGTTGAATGTTAGTGGTATATTCAAATTAGGAAGAAACAAACCAGAAGCTATTTATGATATATCTGCCTTTTGTAAAGGTTTGAACAAAATAGTGATGAACAATTGCCCAGAAATTTACGACGATGTGTTAATTGAATGCAAAGAACTATGCAACAACAGAATTCAGTTCTATTCTGATGACTGTTGATAAATATTAATATACCCAGTTGTGCAATGAATATTTTATTTTAATAGGTTATTACCAAAAGTTAGATCCAATCCACCACTTCAGTCACTTCAGTACTGCTGCATTCCAACTTTAACTTTGTTCGATATTTCAATTTCAACGTTGTTTCTAAAGCTAATCCCAACTGCAATCCAAACGGAACAGGATATGGATCTTCTGATTTGGCCTCTTCATGTCTGTTGAAGTGAGATGGAATCAAATTGGTAACTCTTGAGACAATGCTGTTAAAAATATCATGAATACTTTCCAAATCATCACTGGGACTGGTTTCAAAGTATTCCATATCATATTTAGTAGCAAATTCATAACCATCTTCTTGAAAAATAACTCGTTTACCAGGGAAATCTATATTATTTGCTATAAGGTATTTTTGATAACCAAATGGATTTATATTGACTCGATCCAAGTCAGTTGACATCATTGATTCAATCCAAGGTATTAGTTTTGTAAGCGAATCCTTTCTTGTAACTAAGGTTAATTAAATTTTGAATACCATCAAAAAAGAAGATGGTAGCAGCTTGACCAGAAACAAATCTAGAGCTTAAATTGCAATACTTTGAGTTTTCAGGTGTATTCCAATATTCAACACGTACTGATCTACCTTCAATGCTATACAGTTTATCCTAATCTTAATTAGTCGGTTCATATACCATAATTTGAATTTGAATTGAATCCTCATCACAAACTACTATTTAATTCAATTGAACTATTACAAGACTTTTGACATTCCTTTTCAAGAATTTCTGCTTTACCACAGTTTGTACTTCCAAGAACTGCAATGTTGAAATTTCCATCCACATATTCTTCCATACAAGATAATTGTTTTTGTTCATCTCCAAAATTCTTACGACTTGGTCGAACAATACTATGAGATACATCCCCCACATTACAATCAATCAATGGAGTTGCTAATAAATCAATTGCACTCGAAGCAAAAGCTCCAGTTTTAGTATCATGTTTAACTGATAATTGAAACTTGGAATTCATCATGGTTAACGCGTAAAGTCTTGTTTATTTTACTACTAGATTATTAAAACGATTTATATTGTAACTTGGTTCGTTATTGGTGATTGAATGATGTTGGTGATTGATATGAGATGAAGAAACATGACTCACTTTCTTTTTCCTTGAAAAACATGCGATTGAATCAAGTTACATTGGGAGTTCAGTTCATGAAAGAAAGTGTTCAATTTTATAAGAAATTGGGATTTCAACAAATAGTTGGAACTGATACTTATGCAAGATTTATGGATTCAACTGGTGAAAGTAGTTTTAGTCTTGAATACAATCCTGAAAGTAAACCTAATGAGACTGTCATCTATTTTGAAACTAAAGATCTGGATGATAAGGTGAAGTTTCTTCAAACTCAAGGAATTACGTTCGATCAAGAACCAAAAGATGAACGATGGTTATGGAGAGAAGCTAGACTCAAAGATCCGAATGGCAATATTTTATGTTTGTATTGGGCTGGAGAAAACCGATTAAATCCTCCTTGGCGATTAAAATAAACTTGTTCTTTTTATATTGCCCTATTTCTTGGAAATTCTTGAGACACTATTGATGAATACAGATATCGCATATACATTGGAAGATAGGTTGTCGATTATTGAAGCAGTGGTTTTGCCAGAGCCAATTCATCCAACTATTGTCATTCCAAAAGATGATCCTTCTTCTTCAATCATTGGTGCCCTTCAATCAACTGAAAAACAATTAAAAAGGATAGGTATATGCAAACTTTCCTCATCAATAGGTCAGGATCATAAATTGATAGGCACCTTTTTGAATCAATGTGAGATTTACTCAAATTAACCTGAAGATTCAAGTGTTCAACCTTTACTGGATGCAACGGACAAGTCCATGTTTATGGATCCTTTAATAATCAGGGAACTGGTGGAGAATTCATTAGATGGCTTGGACCACTTGGTTGGTCAATTAGAAGCTTTACAAGATCTGTCACCTCAATTGGATGTGAAATTTAAAGATCTTGAAAAGAAACAACAAATGATTAATGATTTATCAAAAGATTTGGTAGAGATTCAAGTTCAAGAAACTTCTGAAGATTTCTTAAAACTACTTTCATCATATACAGAATTTGTAAGCGAACTACGATGTTGACTTCATAGAGTTTTCAAATTTCACAACTGTTTGTTAATTACCATCAAATATTAAACGAATTAGAAGAACGATTTACATAAACAGTGCATATAATGGACACCTTTTATTGCTTTGAGCCATCAACAACTTCAAATTTGATTTCAGACAAAAGCTGTTGGTTTTCATCCTTTAATTGTCCAACTTATACTTAGAAATATTAACAACTTACTTAGAGTTTGTCCAGGGACAACCGGTCCTACTCCATCTGGTGTCCCAGTAAGAATGATATCACCTGCCTCTGTTTTGAGTTAACATTGTATTTAATGGTACCTAATGTCATGATTGAGCTGAATTTAAGTTAATCTATAGTGATTCACGTTACCTTACATACTCTATCAATCTAGGAATTTTGAACACCATGTCTTTTGTGAATCCATTTTGTTTTATTTCACCATCAACTTTCAATGTAAGTTGTAGTTGATGAGGATTGGAAATGTTGTAGATGGGATCTCCAATTGGAGCAAATGTATCGTATCCTTTTGACACAGTCCAAGGCATTCCTGCAGCTTTAGCTTCTAACTTGATTTAAATATTGGTTTTATGGTTACTTGAATATTTCTTGCTGTCATATCTAATGCTAAAGCATAATGTTTGATATGATCAAATGCATTCTCTTGTGTAATAAATCGTCCAGTTTTACCAATGATTACAGCTAATTCAATTTCATGATGAACTATTGCACCATCAGGTATTTCTATTGGACCATATTTTGTTAATGAACTTGAAGGTTTCAGGAAGAATATAGGTTCTTTAGGTACCTTGATCATCATTTCTTTTGCATGATTACTATAATTCCAACCAATTCCAATAATTTTTTTATAATTTGTCATCGACTTGGTTTAAAACTTTTTGTCAAACTACACATTGCCAGGTTTAAAACCAAAGTATGAAATGTAATGAGAATCAACCAAAATCCGAAAACCGAAAACAAGATTGGGCTGATGAACTATACATGAAAACTAAAGATGAATTATCAAAAAGATTAAAAGTTATCACTACAATCAAACAACTACAAGAAACACTTGAATTAAACAAATTATTACAATATCAAATTAATACTAAAATGATCGAGATGGAATACAAGCCTGTAAACGCATTCAACCAGAACAATGATGTACCAATTATAAAATTAATCAATCGAAAACCATATTTCATACAATTCCATAGAGTAAAATCAATATATTTAATGAAGTAGTCGAAATGTATTTCAATACCTCCTCAAAATCAAACGCGAAATTTAAACGGACAATCAAAAATGGATATCATATTGAAATCTGGTGAATGTATTTTCAATTTTCTTCATAATCATCAGGGACTAAAGAATCTTTATTGAAATTAAAAAAAGAAACGTGTCGGTTGAAATCATTATATCCAACTCTATCAGATGCAGAATTACCTTGGGATCGTATTTCTAGACATGTATCTATCAAACTATTAATTAGATTTCTAGTTTGTCAATCGAAGTGCCGATGAATGTTTAGAACAATGGAAAAAACTTCCAGAAAATATAGATCAATACCATGTTTTTTCAGATACTGAATTGAAGGAGTTGCGTAAGGTAATTGATGAGCATCATACACTGGATTGGAATGCTATTGCAGTAGATCATGGAGTAATATCATATTTCATTTGATGATATGTAGCATGATCGAACAGCAATTGAATGCTTTACAACTTACAAACGTCATTTACAGCCATCCAATAGGTAGGAATAATGTAAATAATTAATATAGTGCATGGACAAGCAACCAAGATGAACAATTGAAGAGACTGCACCAAGGTGATTTCATCTTTTTAATGGAATAGTTTATGGAAATGACTGGGCATCTATATCTAGTTGGATAGATAAAAAATCAGCTAAGCAATGTTACAATAGAATAGTCACACTTGGTACTGGGACTGAAGTTAAGAAAGGTGTATGGAATTCCTTTGAAGATACCGAATTATTATCCAGAGTTGAAGACATTGGTAAAAATTGGAACAAAATACAAACATATTTCCCAAACCGAACAGCTAAACAATGCCGAGATCGGTATGAAAAGCATTTGAATCCATGTTTACGAAAAGATGAATTTGATGTGACTGAATTGGGTTTGTTATCGGAATTGGTGGAGAAGTTTGGAGAAAACAATTGGATTAAAATTGTGGAAAATATTCCTAATCGAACGAGTTATCAAGTATGTATAACATTTCGTTAACTCATTAGATTAAAAAAGCTTGGGTTAAATACAAAAAGAATCACTCCAGGGATGAAGTGGAAGAGCATTAGTTAGTTGTATTATTCTGTACATATATATCTATCCGTTTTGATTAGTCATTAATACGTGAATAAAATTAAACGTGTTTCAACACCTCCGACTGTCATGTTAGTCACAATCAAATTTTCAATTTTTTTTCTTTATAATAAACCAACACCAAATTGTTAAAACAGATTAAAAAAGGAATTGAATTTTATATAAAGAATGATAGAAACCAAAGGAAAATTAAAAGACACAAAACCAGAAGAAAGTAATGGAAAAGAACCTATTAGTACACATGATGAAGACTTATGCACAATTTGTGCAAATGAATTTCAATGGTATGGAATAGGTGAATGTAATCACCCTGTATGTCATATATGTATGTTACGAATGCGAGCACTCTACAAATCCACATTTTGTCCAATTTGTAAAGTAAATACATACACTATTAAAATAATAGACTGATTGTCAAACCGTCATCTTTACCGATCATGCTAATCAATTGTTTTCCACTTTCAACACCACTAGTTTCAAACGTGACAAAAAACTGGGGATTTACTTTCAAACTCCAGTCATGTATGATGAAACTATGGTATTGTTATCATTCAACTGTCCGGACCCTGAATGTTCAACAGTTTGTGGTGGAGGCTGGGCAGACTTGACCAATCATGTTAAAAAAGCTCATAAATCCTTATTATGGTAATTTATACATGATATTCATCATAGCCAATTATGTATTAAATATAAAAAAGTGTTTACACATGAAAGTATCATGTTTTCATCCGAGGAATTACGGAAACATAACAAGGTGGGTGATCCAGATGCAGATGGGTTTATAGGACACCCTGAATGTGGATTTTGCCATGTTCGATACTATTCTCATGACGAATTATACGATCACTGTCGTGAAGCTCATGAACAGTGTTTTCTCTGCATGCGTGTCGGAATTCAAAATCAATATTATACCAATTATGAGGCATTAGAAGAACATTTTGGTACTGAACATTTTCGATGTTTGGAATCAAAATGTTTGGAACAAAAGTTTGTTGTGTTTGCTACCGAAATTGATCTACATGGTCATCAAGTAAATTTTTTTGTGGTTTTTGATTTAATAGTTGGATGTTCACGCTGATGCTAAAACTAAATCTAAAGGAAAGACTATTCAATTGGATTTTAATTACGCTGGATCTGCTACAACAAGAACCAGGGCGGAGGAATCCAAAAGAGAACGAAATAGGAGATTACAAAAAAATGATGATTCTAATTCGGCTCCATCAACAAGCAGACCCGTTGTAGTGCATGAAGAGTATCCGAGTTTGGGTAACAGGTCGCGTAGAGCGCCAGCAGGTTTTGGGCAACTCAGTAGTCCTGCTGTATCTAACGTTGCATCTGTCCCTGGCACACGATCTTTTGTTCCAGCTCCCGCTGTTGGACAATCTTCGATTAGCTCAACATACAACCCAACTCCTTCAGAATTGCGGGGGTTAGAACCTGAACAAGTATCACTGACACCTACTCAAGCCAACATATTGAGTTTCGCAACTCCTGAACTTGTTTCTTTAATTCACAAATTGTTTTTGAATGATACCAACACGATTGCCAAGTTTAAGATATCCATGGCAGCATTCAAGGCTGGAAACATAACAGCAGTCAAACACCTGAATGATTCATTACAGCTTGCTATAACAAGGAATTCTGGTCGAAGAAAAGAAGCGGTGATTACCGATTTTGGAAAGGTGTGGGTACAGATTGCAGATTCTTTACCTGACCAAGTCCCTGTTTCAGAAACCTTATTAGCATCTGCAGTTTCTAAAAAATCCAAAAAGAAAGGATTATCGATTGCTGAATTTGAAGCTCTTCAGCGAGATGAGCCCAAGCAAACAGCCATGTTAAGAGTGTGGAAAGATTATAAAGTTAAGGTAACTGTTCTCACGTTTATATGGTATAGATGAAGCAAGAGAGCGATGATATACCGCAAAAGGCAAGCTCAAATTGGGCACAAGAGCCAAGTAGTAGTAAAACTCCAAAAGCAGCGGCGAAACCAACACCAGCACGAGTATTGGTCATCAAATCAAAAACCACTGCTGTTGGAGCATCCAGTCAATGGGCAGGCGCAAGAACGAAACCAAAAGAGAGGAAACCAGCACCAGTAGAATTCCGAAACGGAATAGGGGCATTGGTTCGAAATGACTCTCAAAATAGTCTACACTCTAACAGTTCACAATCTGATAACTCTCTAGCACCAACCCCTAGTCAATCGAGCAGCAAACCTACGTTAAAGGATGCAATTACAAAACCCACCAAATCCGTACTTGCATCAAGTGAATTATTTCCAGAGTTACCCACAGTCAACAAGAAACCTACAAGAGCGACTAGTTCACGGCAGCGTAATGCACCTAGTTCTACACCACCGTCTAAATGGGGTAATAATGACCAACAGGAAGAATTTAGTGAAGTGCAGTCATCAAGCAAGAAGAAAGGGAAGCAAGTATTAATTCATTTTGGATGATTATGAATATATATTAAATACAGATAGCGAATCATTTAGATCGTGGGGGTATAGTAAGATGACATTGACAATTTCATTTAATGCATTATGGTCTCCTGTTGAACGCAGACTAAAAAAAAAAGTGAACACCAATAAGTGTGTTATGCATGATTATGGATAGTGATTTAGTTTAAGTGACTTTCTGCAATAATAATATTTTAGTTCTTTAAAAAGAACAATGGATTCAGTAGATTAACATTTCGTGGAAGATGTCTATAAAAAATAGAATTACCAATAGAATATTGTTATTACGTGTGCAATATTCTATTTAAGAGAAAGCACAAAGAATTAGTGAGTTCCAATAGAAGGCAGTGAAACAAGGATGAGACAAAAGACAAAGACCTAATTGAAACTTTGAGTTACACAAGTAGATAGTTTTATATTCATATTGACCAACAAATGGATGAATCCAGATGAGGAAGTAAGATCTAAATGAGAGCAACAGACAGTCTAATTCATTTTGTTATTAATAAAAAGGAAACAATTGAAATTAAAGAATTTTTATTTTTTTAAAGTGGCGGTGAGGCTCTATATCAAACTCAACCATCACAAAGTAAAACATTGTTTGTATTTAAACAAGCACCCATTCAAGTGGAAGGTTGATGAACAACTTGCCTTACCAGACTCCCCCTTACAATACCCATTACAATACGAATATGATCGCTCAAAATACCCTGCTTAAACACTCCATCCTCAATCACTCTCGTCTTCTCTCCGATGTCGCCTTTAGTAAATCTATTGTATCAGAAGCTACTATGGCCCCTTACTTTCCTCAATTCATAGCTACCTTTATTTACTCTCTCTGGCATGATCAGTCATTTTCTTACTTGACCAATTACCCTACTGCTGGCTTGCTAGACTTTATTAAATTTATTATCAACTTACTCAAAGCTACGAAATTACCATTCTCAGTTATCATCCTCTCGCTAAAATACATTCACCGTATTAAATCTAGATGCCCTCACATTCAAGGCAATCCTGGATCGGAATACAGACTCTTTGTCTGCACTCTCAACTTGGCCATGAAATACTTGGTCGATAACACTTATTCAAACAAAACTTGGTGTAAAGTCTCCAAAATACCCTTACAGGAAATTAATATTGCAGAATTCGAATTTATTGCTCAACTAAATTACGATTTACATTTGGGTGAAACTAAATACTTTGCTTGGTTAGTGGTACTGGATGATGCATTTGCAAAGTATAGATCCCTCATTGATGCACATGCAAATACGAGACAATGCGTTACTCCTCCTCTCGATGCTCACGAATATACTTATCTTCCATGTGATCGCTAACTCTAACAATCTGGATCGGCTTTTTCACTCAATCTTTTGCATAATCTTTGCAAATTACCAGTCATTTGTCTTATTTATAAATTTAATCATTACACCCCTAATTTTAAAATCCGTATTATTTTTGAGATAATCTTTATTCTGTCAACGTTTTCAGTGTTTGATCACGCGAAAGTATATTCATTAAAATGACTAATAATTAAATTAATTACAACTGGTCATCCTCGTCACCGATCATGATCAACCCATCCTTATTTTTACCATCACCAATCATCTGAGTTATCTTTTTTTCTTTTGGTGATCTGGTGAAACTTTGTATTACTTTTTTTTTTCCTTGAGATTAATTGCTTTATCCAAAAAAAAAAGAATGAAGAATACAAAAGTTTCATCCATTCACCGTTTTCAATCACCCTGTCTTGTTTAAATGTAAATGAGTCGTTGAAGAGTATGAGTTGTTAGTGCAGCAACTGCCCTTGTATATTCTATTCTAATGGTAACAAGTTTCAATGAAATCTTTTTACTTTTAAATAATTCAAGATCTGTTTTGTGTTCATTTGTGAACGTTCCAAAATAATTGAAATTCTTTATTTTTGAACGATCACTTTCTCGTTTGTTGTGTATCTCATCAATTACTTTTCATTATAAACTTGTAAATTCATAAAATACATCCAAACATTCAAATATATGCTCTTGTCATGGTACTTTTGAAATTACCGTCCAATAGAAACTCCACTTGAACAATTTGCATTGGATGACAGTTTAAATTATCCCTGAATCTATCCGTTTTAGCTATGATTGTCCATCTTGGTTTGAACCAAAAATTTCATTTTTTTTTTCAAGAATTCAATTATACCATAAATGCCAGTCTACGAATTGTTGATGATAACAAAGAAATTGGCAACCAAAACAACCCAAGACCTAATTCAAAACCGATCAAATAACGTATCAAATATTCTATAACAAAATATAGGCAGTTCAAAAATCACTATTAAAATATTGCGCAACATTTGTATTAGATCATAAAGGAGTTGTACGAGAACTATCCAGTCTAGGGAATCGAGAATTACCTTATCGAATGAAAAGTCATCAAGAAATACATAGTTATGGATGGTATACAATAATTGAATTCAATTTTTTAGGTATTTAACAATGAAATTTGATTCTTCTCCTAAAATCATGTCGGAATTATCAAAATCTTTAAAGTTGAATGAACATGTCATTCGACATTCGATTGTGAATGTTGGAGATAGTTTAAAACAAGTTACTGCTCATGTTGATTTGACTGATATTAAAAATTAATAAAAGTTTTGAAAGCTAGTTTATCCCGTTTCCAATTCAATCATATCAGAAACACGTACTCTTTGACACATCAAGGATTACAGTTTAAATTCAATCCAATATTTATTCAATAATAATTTCATTCACAATTCAACATGATCATCATATTCCCAATCAAAACATTGTCCATCATCATCAACTTTTATTTCACGTTTTGAAAACTGTCCTGGTCCAAAACTGATGGTTGGTAACACAACGTCAATATCTCCAGGACTTGCATTCTTCAATTGTTGTTCATAACTATCTGGATAGGATGGTAAACTACTTGGAATACTGGGTACAACATAAGAGATTGTATCTTGTTTCCAATCTTGGAATTGTGAAGGTAACGTGTAAATGAATACCATTAAATTGAAAATGACTATTAATTTCATTTTAATGAAAGGAATGTAAATAAGTTTGTAGTGGATAATATTGAATTTACACTCTAGCCGTGGAGTTTTGTAAATTACCATTCCATTACATTTACAAAATCAATCAACATCCAATCTCTTCATAAAAGAGTTTAAAGTCGCGTTTATAACATCACTTTAGATAAAAAAAACAATTACTACAATCCAAAACTTGGTTTCTTAAATGTACCAAGAAATGAACCTCAAATAAGTCTACTAAACCACACACGTATCATCAATGAATCAATAATATAATAAAACACAATTTATTGAAATTGGATTTTAGTTATTCTGGACCATGAATGATATTTTCTTTAACAACATCATCACCATCTGGAGATTCTGGAGCTTTTTCTTGTCGTTTATAAATATGTTCATCAGTTGGTGAACTAAAAAAATTAATGTTGGTGGTTTTACCTTACACTATCGCGTTTTGATTCGGTTTGGAGTGCAATTGCACTTGTTAATAAAATTAAGATGGATGTGATTTTCATTTTCTTTTTGGAGTTTGGAAATTAAATCAAAGTTTTGAAATGTTTTATAGAAAGTGGGTGGATATATCTATCCGTGGATGACAATAATGGAATTCATGTTGATATCCATCATAATATATAACCGTTATCTATCCTCATGATCAGTCAAACTATCAACATGGTTTCACACCATAGCATATATTAACTGAAAAATAATCCTTAAAGATTTAGGGTTCCAGCTTTATGGTAAAGCGATTGAACAACGTTCTCCATATTTTTAATTGTAGCCAAACTAGCTTCGTAAGTTTTCTATTTCATGTCAACGTATCAATCAATCTTACATCATTTTTGGAGTCTTCAAATACTTCCAAACATCCACCAGCACCTTGATCCAAAATACCCGAGAAAACTTGATCAAGAATCATTTGAGAAAGTCTATAAAGAATTAAAACACTGTAGTTACTTTGTTTCAACTTGAGCAGTAGGTAGTTTAACTAGTTGGGCAACATGGCTGATTTCCACTCTGGAAAATGGTTCAATAATACGCAACAAATTCTTTTCAAAGAGATTATCATATAATGCCGCCAAATGTGTACGAATAATAGCATCATTGCTCAATTCTAAAGTTTAATGATATAAGGCTACCAGCTTTGTACTTTTGCAACACTTGTTCAAATTCTTGAAGAGAACGATGTTCAAGAGCAGTTGCAATTGCGTTCATAGCTTCGATATCTGGTCCAGAATGTTTTATAGCTAACTTTCCATTGGTGATATTGTGAACATCGTCAGGGAGATTCAGCATGATTTTACACAACATCATATACTTTAAACCCAGCATTCCACGTTTGTCTTCTTGAGAAGTGAAACTTTCCATTGCTTCGTAAAAGTATGAAAATCTAGAATGAGAATCAAAGATTGCGTTACGCTGTCTTGTAGTCTTTTTCTTCCGCATGCAAAATACCAGACTGTAAATCAATAGCAGCTTGCATTAATGGTGGACAATATATGGAATTTGCTGATGTTCTGGCGGATGTCAAAGCGGCCTAAAAAACAACATTAAAACTCCGAATGATATAGAATATTGAGAATGACATAGCGGATAATGAACACGAGAATATGATATTACCCGAGATTTAGGTAAATTTCGTAAAGCATGATATACGCAACTTTCAAGTAATTGAACTTCCATCAAAACATTTTTGTCATCCAGACGTTTCAATTCCTTCAATAATCGATCAATCAATGCCAACGACTCTGAATACATTTTGTTGTGTAAATATCTATGATGAAAAATCATTAAAAGTGGTGAATTACAATGCACATAATCTAGTTTCTAATGATTGCCTCAAAAAGATTCTCTTTTCAGCAACTGCCCAATCAATTGTTTCTTTACAAGTCTTCACTTGAAGAGGTAAAGCATCAGGAATATCGGAAAAGTTATCAATCAATGTTTTCACTAATCTTATGAACGATATTGTAATATATACCAATTTTTGATGTTTTAGCTTTTGATATAGTAGTTAGAAATGGTAATGATTGAGAAATTAAAGTAGCTAAATCTGAAGATTTTCTATATGGTTAGACCCTGGTTTTGATTTAAGAATGCATACTTCAAGTCCCGATACAAGTCTCCCAATTTAATGACACAAGTTTCTTTAATTTTTAAATCTTCATCAGTTACTCCTTTAGAATGATTAGTAATCCTTCCATACCAGTAGTATTTTGATAGATTGATTTGAATTTCTCAACAGCCTTTACAGGTTCTTTCACAATCAAACTTTCTGCAGTTTGTAAATCTTGAGCACTTGGCATATCGTGAGTAAATTCAAATTGGAAACAAATTGAAAACCAGGGTCTAAGCCACTGGAACTAGAATTTTGATAAAGTGCGTCACGGTTCACTTTCTAGATCAAAACCGAAAACCAATTTGGTTTATTGATGGTTGATATTCCTTCAATCTTAAACTAACTATTTGAACTATCCTTCCAGTAAAAAACGCGTTTCAAACATTCTGTTTATTATCTAAACTACATGTTAAACACTAGCCAAAATAGAATCCATCAATGATTCATCCATTTCATCCAAAAGAGACGGTGCCATAAAATTAGGAACCTTCTGTTGCTCCTAATATAAATGATTATGAAATACCAGTGGTTTAGATGTTACTAATGTGGGATATTTCAAAGATTCATCTCCGTTCACGTTAGCCATTTTAAACTTTTGTGGATCAAAATTCCTTGGTACGAATGCTTGAGATGCCATTTCATCCTATACATATAAATCAAGATTGTAGTTACTACCATAGAATCTTCTAAATGTTTATCTCGTTTTGTTTTTGATTTTAATGTCATCTTTTTGGAAATATCTGTTTCGGTTTTGGAAAATGCATTCTGTTCTGATTTAGATTCAACCATGATTTCTTTGGCTGTGGACGATACTAACGTGCTACTATGGTAATTTTCGGGATTTTTCTCATTGGAAGGGTATAAAGTATCAAAATGATTCTGTTATGGATAAGTGTTACTTCAATTCTATTACATTAGCCAATAATTCAGAGATGCTCTTTGATTTTGTAATTGGTTTTGCGTTTGTAGTTGGAATTGTATTTGATGATTTAGAATGTACTTTTGAAGTATGTGTATATTGTCCAAGATTGCTGCTGTTGCTAGATTCTCTCTTAGTTTGATAGGTTTCTGGTACAATTCCTGGACTCGTTCCTTTTACCAATTTCGTTGGTGGTGGAACTGGTGAATGTTGAGTACGGTTCACAGTTTGCTTGGGAACCTCTGTAGAACTTTGACCTGCCCCCATAATGTCTGTAATGAAGAAGATTTGTCGTTATCCTTTGAAGATTACGTCACCTACATTATCAACACTTTCAATTATAAGATCTATGCAATGAAATATCAAAGTGTAAATTAACTCAATTGATATACGAATATATATATTATCGTACAAAAAATATTTATGCGTATTTTGGTCGAAGTAATTTGGCAATCGTTTGCAATTGGATATTTGAAGTTCCCTAACATATTAACTATACAACACTATCATTACCTCGTATATTTGTCCAACCATAGCATCACGATAAAACTTTTCAACTGGCAAATCTCTAGTAAATCCTACACCACCACACCATTCAATGGCCATAGCGGATGCTTTCTTGGCAACTTGGGCGGAAAAGAGTTTACACATGGCTGCCTCCATAATGAAAGGCTTTCCTTGTTCTTTTCTACGTGCAGCATTATAAGTCATTAATCTGGCAGCCTCAATTTCTGTTTGGATTTGTGCCATTTGAAATTGCATTCCTTGGAAATCACCAATGAGTTGGCCAAATTGTTTTCTTTGGAAAGTGTATGGTAAAGCAGAATCAATTGCACCTTGGGCCAAACCAACCATTTGTGCACCAATACCGATTCGGCCCTCGTTCAAAATAGAGATCGCGTATTTGTACCCCTTTCCAATCTCTCCCAAAACATTTTCTTCTGGAACTTCAACATTATCAAGGGAAATGACACAAGTAGAAGAGCATCTAATACCAAGCTGATTGTTAATGTTATTGAATTACCTTCTTTTCCTTCTTGGCAACCTTGATACCCATATCCTTTTCAACAATGAAACATGTAATCCCTACAATCAACCACTATGTGTCATACCTTTGTATCCTTTGGATGGGTCTACATTAGCAAAGACCAAGAACGTGTCTGCTTCGTAAGAGTTGGTAATCCACCTTTCATTAATCTTTATGGAATTACATTTTAGATCCATTGAGAATCCATTTGTTTCCCTCTTTAACAGCTCTAGTCTTAAGAGCGAAAGCATCGGAACCAGAACCAGCTTCAGACAAACAGAAAGATCCCAACTAGTTTTGAGTCAAATACAAAAATAATCACCTTGGATGTGGCTAATGGTGCTGCATACTTTAAAGCCTGTTCTTTAGTGGCATAGTTCTTGAACATTGTTTGTACAGTGGTATTGTGAACGTCAACGGTTGCACTAACACCAGGATCCACTTTAGCCAATTCTATGACAATCAACGTAATACATATGTGTACCTTCAATTGTAACAATAGCAGAAGTAAACGAAGCTTCAGCACCACCAAGTTCAGAAGAAACTTCCAATCCCATCAACTAAAAAAGTATCAAACATTAATGAATTCCATACTCCATTATCAAATAAACCTTGTAAGATTTCCTTGTCCATCATTTCATTCTAAAGAATTAATGAATCTGAGATAATTCCAACCTCATCCATACTTCTAACTTTTGGACCAATGACATCTTTAGCAAATTTTGCGACAGCTTCCCTAAACATATTTTCCTCTATAATGCATTAGATAGTTAATCGATTAACCTTCAGTAAAAGAATGTAATGAAGGTAATTGACCTTCTAAACATTTTGAAGTGATTGAAAAGGAACGATTTAATTTCAAATTTTGAATAGATTTTGAAGAATATTTCCAGATTCTGTTCATTTTAAAAAAAAGTAAAGAATGGAATTGAGTGTTGTACCACCTCAATTCCCCCACTTTATCATCACAAGACTTATGCTATTTAATGACAAGACTATGCTATTTAATGTTACATATGAAAGAAATTCTAATTGAATTGCATATGAAAGAAATTCTAATTGAAGATCGTGATTTGAATAGTATTCCATGAAATCCACACATTAAAAAATTATCATTTTTAAAATCATATCTCATCTGAACGTTAAACATATATCCATAAACTATTCATTTCATTTCTATGTGTGTCATTCATTTCCATTAAAATTCAAGTGTGAAAATTTATCAAAGAAAATGACAATCACAATTGATCACAACTATCTATTTCAAATTCCAGAAACAACTAAATTCGAATTCGAAGATTTCGTTACAAATCAACTAGGAATCAGTCTAACCAAACCACTAACTCAAGAAGTTTGTCAATATTATTTACGAAATCAATGTCGAATGGGTTCAAGATGTGCTTATAAGCATCCTTCAAAAACAAAATTAGTCGTTTGTAAACATTGGTTAAGAGGATTATGTAAAAAAGGGGAATTATGTGAATTCTTACATGAATATAATTTAAAAAAGATGCCTGAATGTTGGTTTTTTGCTAAATTAGGTGAATGTACTAATCCTGAATGTCAATATCTTCATATTGATCCTGAAAGTAAAGTAAAGGAATGTCCTTGGTACGCTCGTGGATTTGTAATCATTTATTAACTCATTTTTTTTAGTGTAAACATGGGTATAACATCTTAGATTAACTGTTATTTTTAGAGCAGATTGTCGTCATAAACATACTAGAGCTGCTGCATGTCCAAACGTAATCATCCTTATAATTTAACGTTTAGTATGTCACTGGATTTTGTCCAAATGGTGCTAATTGCACCTTTGGTCATCCAAAGTTTGAGCTACCCAACATGTCAGATCTACCACCTATCCAAGGAGATAATGAAATGATGCAGGAGCAACAGCAGTATCAAAATCAAAATAGGGATCGTCAACATTCAGGAAATTATAGGTCGTTAAATGATATTACTTGTTACAAATGTGGTGAAAATGGTCATTACGCAAATCACTGTCCAAAAAATCAAAATCATGGAATGTAAACTGAGAAAAAATTATTAATAAATGTGATCCATTGAGAATTTATTAAACTCAAGCATACTTTGGTCGAAGTAACTTGGCAATAGTTTGAAGTTGAATGTTTGAGGTACCTTCGTAAATTTGTCCAATCATACAATCACGGTAGTATTTTTCAACTGGCAAATCTCTGGTAAATCCTACACCACCACACCATTCAATGGCCATAGCGGATGCTCTCTTGGCAACTTGTCCAGCATATAATTTACACATGGCAGCTTCCATAATGAAAGGCTTTCCTTGTTCTTTTAGACGAGCAGCATTATAAGTCATTAATCTTGCAGCTTCAATCTCAGTTTGGATTTGTGCCATTTGGAATTGCATTCCTTGGAAATCACCAATGAGTTGGCCAAATTGTTTTCTTTGGAAAGTGTATGGTAAAGCAGAATCGACAGCACCTTGGGCCAAACCAATCATTTGGGCAGCAATACCAATACGGCCTTCATTCAAAATACGAATGGCATATTTATAACCTTGTCCAATTTCTCCCAAAACGTTTTCCTCAGGAACTTCGATGTCATCAAAGGAGATGACACAAGTAGAAGAAGATCGAATACCAAGCTAAATACATAAATCGAAAGTAAGTACTTACTTTCTTTTCCTTCTTGGCAATCTTAACTCCCATATCCTTTTCAACAATGAAACATGTGATTCCTAAAATCAAAAAGTTATGTGCTATACCTTTGTATCCTTTGGATGGGTCTACATTAGCAAAAATTAAGAAAGTTTCTGCTTCATAGGAGTTGGTAATCCACCTAGAGATTAATAATAAATAAAAGTTACATTTTAGATCCATTAAGAATCCACTTGTTTCCGTCCTTGGTGGCTCTGCTCTTCAAAGCGAAAGCATCAGAACCAGAACCGGCTTCAGACAAACAGAATGATCCGAGCTGGCTATTAATGAAAAGAATCGGTACCTTAGAAGTGGCTAATGGTGCAAGATACTTTTCCTTTTGTTCTTGAGTTCCATAGTCTTTCAACATGGTGTTAACAAGAGTATTGTGGACATCACAAATGACGGCGATAGAAGGATCAACTTTTGACATTTCTACACGTATTAGTAAATTAAAATGAAATACCTTCAATAGTGAGAATAGCAGCCATGAATGAAGCTTCAGCCCCACCCAAATCGGCAGAGACTTCCAATCCCATCAAACCATTATCGAACAAAGCTTTAATGATTTCTGGATCAGCCAATTCATTCTAGATGGTTAAAGGAGAAACAAGTACTTCATCTTGGTCACGAACTCGAGGAGCAAGGACTTCAGTAGAGAATTTAGTGACTAAACAGTTGAGTAAAAGTCAACAAACCAGCATCTTTAAACATTTGTTCCTCTAATACAATGAGAGATATAAGGGCAAACCTTCAGTGAGAGTGTGTAAATCTGGGATTTGACCTTGGAAACCTTCACGCAATAATGAAGAAGAAGCGAAAGGTCTACAATTGTTAGATGCTAAGCAAACCTAGCGGAGCGAGCCAGAGCTGGACGAAGAGCACGAATAGATTTTGCCAAGAGGGACATTAGAAAGAAAAGTGGAGAGTGGAGTTCACCGAATAAAAAACAAACCCCATGACTTTGCGAATGCTATATTAGGATCGTCACCAATGATACTCCGCTTGGTCAATTAGCACTTCTGGTATTTGAGTACTATTCATAGTATCTGTGTACGGTACATACTCATGTAACCATTATAAAGTAGGGGTAGAATTATAAACCGGCTTCACACATTACATAAGTTTTGTGTACTACATTACTGTTAAATGATGGTCTTTGATACTGTCACAATGATGTAATATTGTTGACTTTATTTTATTGAACTCATGAGCAAATGTACTCTCCAGCGGTCCCTTCAAACACTTTACCAGCATTATGTCCAACCCCGTTAGCCATCTTCATGCTGACTTTCACACCATTGTTTACTAGATTGTTCATTAATGATTTGGCGCGTTCTACTCTCCCTGCCCCTTGAGCTAATGCTTCTTCACTGTTGTCTGAACTACCATTATCTTTGGATCCGCATGCAATTAGATATTCATTTGTCTGTACCAATGGTACGATTGCTTCCAAATCAAATTTACTTGGAAAATTGTTTAATCCATATTTCCATTCTACATTTCTGTCTAAAAATGTCCAAGAAGATGCACATCCTATCAAAAACTTTCTTTGTCCCTGCACTTTGTGTACTAAACTGTATCCTAATGATGTTAAATTACCCTCTATCTTACGTTGAATAGCTTGTGCTCCTTTGGAAAACCCAGCTAAAACTACCTTTCTACCTTTCCCAAACTTCTTGACCATCCCATCCATCACATCATTTAGTTCCAACTCTCCAATAAGTTGTCGATCAAGTAAATTATACGATGTATCGCCAAAATCAACTGTAAACACTTTAGTCCGATTTGAGCAACCACCATTTGTAACTGCGGTAAATACACCTAAAGTCATGTCTTCAACTGTCGTTTCTTGCCCAGGGATTGCAAATACAGCTGTGTCATACGTTTCTGGTCCAAGTGATGCAAACGAAACTGATGTTCCTCGGATTCTGGTGGTACTAATCACTACTTGACCTGACGATTGTCCAATTAGCAATAGGGATGACAGTACAATAGATAAAATTTGCATTTTGACCATTGTGAATTTATAGGTCCCTGTTTAAATACAACATTGCCACAACTAACTTGTAACAAATTATGGATCTTTTGAAACATTAGGTGGGTATCTCTTCATTTAAGTAATTTTTTTGAGCAAGTGATACTTCCCAGCGGGTAATTCGCGATGGTCTTGAAAGTTTCGAGTTTCACAAATAAATGAGAATGGCGACCGAAATATCTCCGCTTGTCTTACACCAGATTAAAACACATTTACAACAATCGACTTCTGTATCTAATCTGGCAAATGTGAAGATTCAGATGCCAAATGGAGAAGTCACAACCTTACTCAATATCGCAAATAACTCTATGAAAGGGAGAAACAAACTGGTAAAGTATCTACAATCAATTAGAGGTGTGATAGTGTGTGGAGACTCTCTTGGTGCTATTGTTTTCTGGGAATCAATATCGTATTTTAAAGAAGATCTACATTTTGGTCGAAATCAGGAAGATTCATTTGAGTCACGACCTGCGAAACGACTAGCTTGGTAACTATTATTCAATCTGAATAAACAACCAGTCGGTTTCTTCATTATTCATTCAAACAAGCATACTTGGATGACAGATGAAAATAAATTCAGTGTAATAGCTAGTAATGATTGTTGTCGTTTATTAATGTAAGAGTCTGCCAATGAGTATCTCAGTCTGTAAAGACAGCATTTACTTGTCGTTACTAAATAGAACAATTGGTAAACGCTTTACTTGGAGCAGAAACAGTATATTTAAGTATTGTACTTAGGAACAGATGTACTTTCCTGCCGTCTTTTCAAATACCTTTGCGGCATTATGTCCTACCCCTTTGGCTATTCTCATGTTGGCTTTCACTTTTTTGCTAGCTAGATTCTTTAGTAGTGACTTGGCACGGTCTATTCGGCCTGCTCCTTGTGCCTTTGCTTCCTTACTGTTGTCTGAACTGCCCTTGTCTTCAGATCCACATACAATCAAGTATTCGTTCTTTCGCGCATGTGGTACAATCGATTTTACATCGAACGGAGGTGGAAAGTTTCTTAATCCATACTTCCAATTTACCTTTTCATCCAAAAAAGTCCATGAAGAAGCACACCCCAAAAGAAACTTTTTTTGACCTGTTATTTTGTGTACTAAACTGTATCCTAACAATATCAAAAAGATCAATCTTACGTTGGATAGCTTGTGCCCCTTTAGAAAATCCTACTAGAACCACCTTCTTACCTCTGCCATACTTTTTGACCATTTTATCCATCACAACGTTTAACTGCAATTCACCAATCAACTTACGACCTAGTAAATTGTACGGCGTTTTTCCAAAATCAACTGTAATTACTTTAACTCTGTTTGAGCACCCTCCTTTTGACGCTGCATTGTACACACCCAAAGTCATATCCTGAATCGTGGTTTCTTTACCAGGAATTGCAAAAATGACTGTATCGAAAACTTTTGAACCGATAGATGCAAATCTGACTTTAGTTCCTCGAATTTCGGTGCTACTGATCTCAACTTTTCCTACGGCAAATACTTGTCCAATAAAGAGGAGGATTAATGTAACAACGGATAGACCACACATTTTGAACATTGTAAATCTTTTTTACAGAGTTTTCAAATAAATATATCAAGAGGTTTCGCCCTTCGCTCATTTGGCGGAACGATCAATATTTATGACACGTTTGTATTATAACTCAATATTCCCATTCAGATCAGGATAGATAAATATAAAACAGATAAACTGTTCAAGAAAAGTATTAATAATCAGTGGGATTTATTGATTCTTCTTGTGAATACGTGAAACTTTCCAATTTCCTTTCACTGTACAAACCAATTCATCCTTTGAATTGTAAATATGTGTAGTAACAACGGAAGAGTTTTCTGATTGATTTGGTTGGATTATTTCAGGCATTTTACAAATAGCAGTTAGTGTTCCTTTTGCCTAAGATATAAGTATTAACATCGTTATGATACTTTTTTGTGAAAATCAACTTCCAAACGAGAAGGAATGGCCTTACAGTTGTTGAGTTCTGCCCAACTGATTACTGCCATTCCCATTGTAGCTTCTCCCAGATTTGTGAGTGCTGCAGCATGTACTGAGTTGAAAGGATTTTTTAACCAAAAGTATTCTGTCATTCGTACTTCACAAATAGAGTCTGATAGTTGATAAACTCGAAATGGTAGTGTTCCAGTATATGGTGCAAAGAATGATACTAAACAGCTAAATATCCATCTTCCAAAAAATGGGATTTTGGAACAAACGTCATAAATGGCTATTGTTTTCATTTTTGAAGACAACTACTTTCCCACTTGAATGGAACAGGGTTCTCCAAGTGACAGTCGCACAAAATTGTAACACAAAAACGAATGATGAACCAAAAAAACATAGGTTAGCTGTATCAGGAATCTTTAATTGGATCTTCGTGTCTATAAAAACATTTTAATGTCCTGGAACTGATCTTTTGTAGGGTGAATAGTATAAACACACGTTTTTTGCCTTGAATTTTCAACTCATGACTAAATCTGCTATTATGAACCCAATAATAGAACAGAAAAGACATACATATCCTCAAGATGACAATAGAAAGCAAAAGTCATTTAGTTTCAAGACTTTGACGTTCAGTACTTCTTCAACGCGAAGTTGGTAATCCCATCATATTTATCTGTAGGAACTCTTTGTATAATTATTTAATATAACAAGTAGAAAAAGGATAAAGGAAAAATTAGGGTCGTCACAAACTCTAAGACAATCTACAGAACATCAAGATACATGTACCACCGTTAAGGTTTAATACTCAGGATTTAACTGTTACAGATATCTGATAACATTCCTGAATTGGCTTTTCGAATATGGTTACGAATATTTTCGTATTTGGATGCCAACTCGTTGGCTATCTGTTCAGGAATATGTAAATCGCTTCAAACAGTAGCAATGAATGCTGATTTATGGCAAATGCATTGTTTTGTTGAGAACGTCAATTGTGGGCCTGGAATAGAGCACATTTGGGAAAGGTGTGACGGAAACAGGGGGAAATGGTGGAAAGAGATTTACAGTAATTAATAACTTGAAATTAATTGTATCAGTTGATGGAGTAGTTGGTAGAAAAAACTGGATTCATGGAAATCATAAGAAACGATTAATATCAGTAACAGATCCAACTGATGCGATAACATGGTAAAATGATCTGCTAATGTTAGTTTCAAATGTGATGTTGATAAGATCATTATTGGAACTAGGAATCGAAACTTATCATTATATAATACCCAATCAACTGAAGTATGGGATAAACCGGCAATTAAACCTGAAATAATGTTCTTGGAAGTTCACCATAGTCCAATACTATGTATTGACTATCAAACTCCTGTTGGACATCTTTTGACTTCGGCAGATGCATTAGGTACACTTGGGATTGTAATAGATTGACTTTAATCATTAGTGGAATTTGTATACTGGAGAATTACTAGCACTTCATAAAAAGGCACATGATAAAGGAATATCGTGTGTCTCTATCATCGATAGCAATTACATCATCAGTGCCGGTTTTGACAAAGTTGTCCGATTATTTAAAGTAGATGAACAGTTAGCAAAACCAGCTGAACTATTTCAAGCAGATTCCAAACACAGTATTTCATCATCAAATCAATCAAAAAGATTTTCTAAACCAAGTTTCTTTAAGAGATTATTCAAAAAGAACAAATCACCAAAGCATCATCTAAAATGTAAATTGACATTAAAGAAAGAATTTCGAGGTCATAAAGGAGAGATTTATTGCATGCGAGTTTTGTCAACACGTACCCATTTTGCAACGGGTGCTACTGACTTTCAGATCAAGGTTTGTATTTACATTATTTACTGTAGATTTGGAATGTAAATTGAATTTTGTAATGTGTAGATTAAAACGGTAGAATGTGAAAAAACATTAAGGGGACACACAAATACTATAACATGTTTGACTTCTAAAGGTTTGATTATTGTTGTTTAACACGAAGGTGACTTGTTATATAGTGGCTCATTAGATTGTGCGATACGATGTTGGAGTACCAGTACCGGTCAATGTCTTTCTGTATTTGTGGGTCATTCAGAATGGGTTAAATCAATCGCAATAAGCGGGAAATTATTGGTTAGTGGTGGCTGGGATGAATCTGTGTTGCTTTGGAATAGAGAAAACTCAACATTGGTGAAAAAAATTCGGCTAGATATGGGACCAATATCTAATATTCAATGCAGTGAGACCAAGGTTATTCTTGCTTGTAGAGAAGAAGGGTTTCAGCATCAATTGACTATCTTGGATTTTGGAAGAAACAGTGTGGGATTCTGGGGAGATCATAAAACCTTATAACTCATTAAATATAATTACATTTACTTTCATTTTGCAAGTTTGTTTGAAGTTATTTTAAGATCCAATTTCGTTTGCGTGTTTTTTATTAGGTCTGAAAAGTAAACAAACCTTATACTACTACACATTCAATGGGGACCGAAGATTTGATTGAAGATTCAGCTGTCAGTGTTAGAGTCGCTTTGAGAGTATCATTTCTTAGACTTAATCAAAAAGGTTCGACCTGCAATTATTGGGCAAAATACGAACACAATTCCAAGGTCTTGCATTCATATTGTGTAATTATACATTAGTTCGATTTAATGTTAGACCAGAAGAACCACAAATTATCATTGGAAAGGATGAACAGACCCGAAAACAATTCACTTACGATTATGTTTATGGACCTCACACTTCACAAGAAAATGTCTACTCGGATTTAGCTGCACCGTTAGTATCACAGTTTCTGGAAGGATTTAATGCTACAGTATGTTCAGTATATATACTTATTTACAGATACTTGCTTATGGTCAAACATTCAGTGGAAAGACTTATACAATGGGTTCGAACAACGATGAAACCACAGCTTCGGAGACGTTAGGTATCATTCCCAGAGTTTTTTCAGATATCATGAATGGTTTGAAAGAACAGGATGGAATTGAAAACGTAGTCAAAGTATCGTTTTTAGAAATCTACCAAGAACAGGTTCGTGCTTAGTATGAATATTTATCTAAATCAGATACGGGATTTGTTAAATATGCAAAATTCACACAAGGAAATATCAATTCGGGACTCGAAAGATGGCACGATTGTGATTGCTGGAATTCACGAAGAAATAGTTACAAATGCAACCCAGATGCAGCAATGTTTAGAATCTGGTGGGCTAGCAAGAGCTACGGGTGATACCCAGATGCATATGCACTCAAGTCGATCTCATGCAATCTTTACCATCACTCTGGAGCAAATATCACATATGGGAAACCAATCTGAGTATTTACTAGATGGGGAAGAAGAACAGCAGATGGTTTTACGTCGTTCAAAATTGCATCTTGTAGATCTTGCCGGTGCAGAACGATTAAAGAGAACTGGAGCTGAGGGTGTGCGTTTAAAGGAATCTGTTAAAATCAATTCTGGATTGTTGGCGCTTGGTAATGTGATATCTATTTTGGGAAGCGATAGAGTAAATGATGGGCATGTTCCATATCGAGATTCCAAATTGACAAGGCTACTACAAGATTCACTTGGAGGAAATTCTCAGGTAATTTTCATATAATTAAATTATCATAGACACTTATGATAGCATGTGTTAGGTATGTCATAATTAATTGACGGAATTTAGTCCATTGTTTGAGGATATGGATGAAACTATCAATACATTAAAGTAGAACACTAGAAATATTTGACATTTAGGTATGCATATCGCGCCAGAAAGATCCAAAACAAACCGATTGTTAACATAATTGATCAAATTGCTCATGAAAGAGCAAGCATGCAACAAAAAATCGATAAATTAGAAGGAAAGTTAAAGGGACTCGAAGAGCATGGAGCATCTCCAGTTAAATTTCAACCAAGCATGATTGATTTTGATAATGAACAATGGATGCAATATTTTATGGATCAGTTAAAGAATAGGACAATCAGAGGAGCTAGTAATTTTGATGTTTACTAATTTTGCAGATGCACTCAAATCACTAGAGATTGCGAAAAAAGAAAATGAGTCCCTAAAGCAAAGGATTTCAGAGCTAGAAGTATTTGCAGCAGACGATGGGGCTTCAAGGTTTGAACATTCTCAAGAAGCTCAACCATTACAAATTCTGTTACCATTTAGTTTAAAAATTATCCAAGGTGATCGACCGAACGAGTCAGAAATTGAAGAAGTGGTAGAGCTGTTAAAATTACGCTTCCCACATGAAAAATTGTAAATAATGCGAGGTTAATATTAGCTCTGATGTAGGTCCTTTCAATACATTGGTCACATTAAATCAACCTGCCATCACTACAAGAGCTCCTTCCACGAATTCCATTGCACGCTCTCATCGTCGAAGAAAATTTGGAAGGTATTGATGAGGGTTTTAATTATAGTAATGATAATTTAAAAGAAGTTTTGGAAGATGTCAATCTTAAGCCTCTCGAGACAGAATTAAGGGAAAGCCGAAAGTATTTAACACAATTGGAGGAAGAATTGAACAGAACAAAAATAATGTTGAAACAAAATGAAGCTGTTTCAGAGGAAAGTTCTAGAGAAATACAGCGATTAATGGCAGTGAATGAAAGTTTACGAGAAAACATTCATCTGTTGCAAAATGGTCATAGAGAGGACGGTCAAGCTAGTGAGATAATGTCAATCAAAGTGTTGACAGATGCATCTTCACAAACTCATCCCGTCATTGATTCAGATGAAAAGGAAGATGGGGATTTTGAAGTCCATATAAGGTTTACTTTTTTCATTGTTTATATCTAGCCATCCAGAAAGCCAAACATTAACTGTACAGAAACTAACAGATGAATTGAATCTTGCCACAAAGGCGAAAGTCGACTTGTTGAAAGAATTATCTAAACTAAACAAGGAGTAATTTCGTGTTTATTATTAATTTTAGCAATGAGAAAATCAGACATATGCATTCAGACCAAATTCAGAAACTGGAAAGAGAGCTAGAAGCGAATGAGCGTGAATTAAATAAGCTGAAACACGAACAAAAAGAGAAAGAGCATGTATGATTGTGGCTATTCTCACAGTTTTAGCTTAAAGATAGGAATAAGGATGATTATGAACGAAAGATTAAACTGCAAGAAGCATCTATTCAAAAATTAAAATTGAAATTGAAGGAGTCAGAGAAAAATTCGAAAGATCGAGGAAGCGGAGCTTTGAAAGAGAATCAGCAGGAACTTGAAAAACTGACCGTGCAGTTGGCTAGTTTAAAGAAGAAAGTTAAAGAAGGTATTCAATTGAACTACTAAAGAAATTAGATCATGAGAGATTTAATGAAATGGAAGGACGAAAATCAAAAGAGATCAGCGTGTTGAGTAAACAATTAGAAGAGGAGAGCAAAAAAGGCCGACAAAACGAATTTAAATTAGAGGGTTTACGAAAGAAACTTGACAAAAAAACGGAAGAGATAGGTCTTCTAAGCAAACGCATCAAAGATCAACAGTTTTTGAACCAACCACACAAAACGTCTAGGAAGAATAGCCTTGATAAACTTATGGATGAAGACACTGATGCAAATTCTATCATGTCCACTGTTGATGATTCACAAGAATTTGACAATGGAAAAAAACATGAATTGTTGATAGGAGCACAGGAAGAACTAAATGAAGTGCGTGAACAGATATCTGAAATAGAAAATAGAATAGCAACAGTTGAGGACGGTTCAGTAGATATGCAAGAGTTGAAGAAACAAAACTCTTCATTAATCCTCCGTGCTGCTGAGATAAGGAAAGAAATCACTTCTTTACAGCATAGCAGCAAAGATACTTCACATGGAAGACACAAAAAGGTTATTGGAATACTTCCAATGGATTTTTCAAAACTGATCAACCACATTCCTGATGATGAACATCTACAGTCGCTGATAAATAGATTGGTATTTATGAAATCAACTAACAGTTTAGTCAGTAACTACCTCAGAAGGGGAATTTATTCAAATAATTGAGGAAATAATTACAGAGATTATATCATTAAAAACAAATATTCAATTACTATCGGAAGAACCAACAGAAGATCTTCAGGCCAAGTTGGCTGAAATTGAAAAACTGGAAAAAACAATCAAAAAACTGTCCAAGTCTTATGATGAAAAGATTCAATTATTAAAAGAAGTACAATTATTTACTTTTTAACACTGATAGGAGCATAAAGAAACGCTGGAGAAAATGAAATCTGTGACGATAAAAGAACGTAAGATTCACACAGCAATGACTGAAGTTCAAACTGAACCTGTTGAAGTGTAAGTGATATACTGAGTGTAATTAGTAGCTCTATTGATGAAAATGCAGTAAAGGACTTGGAAAAGGATGTTTTCTATTATAGGAATGCCAACAAAGAGTTAAAATCGCGACTCCGTGAAGTAGTTGCAGTGAACCATCGACTAGCAAAAACGCTTAAAGATAAGGCCAATTCAGTGACTGATGGAACATCACCAGCATTCCCAGTTGCGGTGGAATAAGAATAATAAATTCAATTTTTACGTGTAGTGGTGTAAAGCAAATAGCATTGAATAATTCATGAAATATTTCCACTGATATCAGTTAATCTTATGTTGATTTGTTTGATATTAAAGATTGTTAAGATAGATATTTTGACAGTCTTTGAACAATGGCAATTAATGATAAGAAGTAAATATTTCTTAAACATCAACAAACCTTGATGCATATAAATGGGAATCATATCATCTATAATTGAATTAATTCAGTAAAATGCCTGAACTATCGCAATTTATGCCCGCTGCTCTGACGACTTCAGCAGCAAACAATGCTTCAACTCCAATCGTTGAAAATGGTTTTCCATCTACAGGTTCGTCTTTCTAATTTAATTATATAGGTTTTATTTTAATATGCTCTGCTTTGGTTATGTTAATGACTCCTGCTGTCGGATTATTTTACTCTGGCCTTTCACACTCCAGAAATGCATTAACAATTATCATGATCTCGTTTCTTTCTTATGCAGTTGTATGTATCCAATGGATTTGTTTTGGTTTCTCTCTCTCGTTTGCTGAAAATGGTTCACCTGTTATTGGAAACTTCAATATGGCAGGTTTTACCAATGTGTTGGGTCAAGGTCTTTCACTTACCGCACCAGCTGTTCCAGCAATTGTTTTCGCATTATATCAATTGCAGTTTGCAACCGTGACTGTAGCAATTGTGTTTGGCGCCGTTTGTGAACGAGTTCGATTGATCCCTTCCATTGTTTTTATGTTTTTGTGGACTACTTTAGTGTATGATCCTGTTGCTTATTGGACTTGGGCTGCCAGAGGTTGGATTCGTAATATGTCTTGTTTGAGTACCATTGCTCTTGATCAAACTCCTTGCCAAATCGGTGGTTTAGACTTTGCTGGAGGTGGTCCAGTTCACATCGCATCTGGTGCTGCTGCGTTAGCATTCTGTATCTTTTTAGGAAAGAAGAAAACTGAAGAAACTAAACCTCATAATGTTACATTTGTGTTTATTGGTACCGCATTACTTTGGTTTGGATGGTTCGGTTTCAATGCAGGATCATCGGTCAATGCTACGGCGCGTTCAGGAATGGCTGCTCTGGTGACTACCGTATCTGCATCAGCTGGTGGATTAACCTGGATGGTGATTGATTCCATTCCCTCTGGAAAATTGTCTGGTGTAGGATTTTGTAGTGGTGTAATTGCGGGACTCGTTGGAATTACTCCTGCTGCGGGATTTGTAGCACCATGGGCTGCCATTGTTATTGGAGTTGTCTCAGCTGTATGCTGTAACTATGCCACCAACGCCAAGGATTTCTTGGGATATGATGATCACTTGGATGCATTTGGTTTACATGGTGTTGGAGGAATTGTTGGCAATCTTCTCACTGGATTTTTTGCAAGTAAATCTATTGCGACTCTTGATGGTGGGGTAATTAATGGAGGATTTGTTGACTCAAACTGGGTACTGCTGGGTTATCAAGCGATTGGTTCGCTTGCAATCTTTGTCTACTCTGCACTTATTACTTATTTGTTATTGCTCCTGATCAACTTGGTTCCGGGATTGAAACTACGTATATCTGAGGAAAAGGAAATACTTGGATTAGATGTAGGAGAAATGGGCGAAGTTGCATACGAACTGGCTCAAAATGGAACAGCTACAGCTTTAAGTGATATGAAGACTGAAAAGGAACCCACTGTAAATGAAGTATGAATGTAATAAAGTCTCAGATTCAAAATGATGCACTTGCACGTGACATAAACCATAAGGAATAAGGGATTATAGTATTTCTTTCGATCATTAGATTGCAGATATGTGCGTGACAGTGTACTTCAATTCAGCAATTCTGAATTGATACTTGTTAAAATAGGTTTAAGTGAATTCTATTCCATTGATTAATATCGTATCACTCAAGTAAACGACAAAATACAATCATTGGCATTCACATGAGGTTCCATCTTTTACAAAGTGGAAAAAGCTTATCAGTGACAGTGAAAACTACTAATCATCTCACGTGGTTAAGTTTGATCACAAGATGAAAATTTTAACAGGATCCAAAATGGAGATTAAGTGTGTTAAATTGGATAATTAAAAAAAAAGAATGTGGGATAGATTACAATTAAGGATAGATTTACAATACCAAACAAGATCACTTGAGATCAACAACTTGTATCCATGATATTAAATTCATTAAGTATTAGAGTATGATGTATCATCAACATTAAAGATCAAATCAGTTTTGAATAATTTTATAGAGATGTGATCAGTCTGTTTTAAATCAATGAGCAAAATCACTGATAAAAAAGTGTGAAACTTCATGGGTTTAGTCCAACAAGCCTCAAGGCAACATATCTTATCAGTGGGCGTACCAGATAGGAGTGATTATAAAAAGATCCTAAAGTTGATAGAAATTTTACTAAACAAAATGGCTACTACTACTGATGCTCTGTCTCTGCCTTCTTTGATGCCTGCTGCTTTCTCTACCAGTCTCGCTAATAATGCCACACATCCAATCATTGAATCAGGTTTTGCCTCAACTGGATTCATGCTCACCTGTTCCGCTCTGGTGATGATCATGACTCCAGCCGTTGGAATTTTCTATTCGGGTTTGTCCGGCTCGAAAAATGCACTGAATATTATCATGATCTCTTTCTTGGCTTACGCTGTCATTACCTTACAATGGGTCGTTTTTGGATTTTCATTTGCTTTCTCAGAAACTAGTAACCCAGTTATTGGAAACTTTGATTTTATTGGATTCAAGGATGTCCTAACCCAAGCATTACCGTTAACCGCAACTGCTGTACCCGTTGTTGTTTTTGCATTGTACCAACTTCAATTTGCCACCGTGACAGGTGCCATTATCTTTGGTTCCGTAGTTGAAAGAATTCGATTAGTGCCTTCAATTATCTTTTTGTTCTTTTGGACTACACTTGTCTATGATCCAATTGCTTACTGGACTTGGGCAGCAAGAGGTTGGATTCGTAATATGTCTTGTCTTGCAAATGTAAATGATGAAATTCCTTGCCAAATTGGTGGTTTAGACTTTGCTGGAGGTGGTCCAGTTCATATGGCTTCTGGTGCTGCTGCTTTGGCCTTCTGTTTATTTGTTGGCCGAAGAAAGGCAACAACAGAAACCAAACCACATAATGTTACAAATGTTTTCCTCGGAACTGCTCTCCTTTGGTTTGGTTGGTTTGGATTTAACGGTGGTTCTGCTGGTGCTGCCACAGCAAGAGCTGGTATGGCTGCTTTTGTAACTACTGTTGCTGCTTCCGCTGGTGGTTTGACTTGGATGATCATGGATGCTGGAAGAACAAAGAAATTAAGTGGTGTTGGTTTCTGTTCTGGAGCTATTGCTGGATTAGTTGGAATCACTCCAGCTTCTGGATTTGTTGCTCCTTGGGCTGCTATCATCATTGGAGTTGTTAGTGCCGCTGGGTGTAACTTGGCTATTAGATTGAAGGAAGTTATTGGATACGATGATACACTTGACGCTTTCGGTTTACATGGTGTCGGTGGTTTGTTGGGAAGTGTTCTTACTGGTTTATTTGCCAGTAAAGATTTAGTAGCTTCTCTTGACGGTGGTGTTATTAAAGGAGGTGCGATAATAGATGGTAACTGGGTGCTTGTTGCCTACCAATTGGCCGGCTCGGCTGCAATCTTGGTCTACTCCTTTGCCGTCACCTATGTTCTTCTCTTGGTTCTCAATATCATCCCAGGATTAAACTTCCGAGTATCTGCCGAAACTGAAGAAGCTGGTGCAGATTTCGGTGAAATGGGCGAAATTGCCTATGAAATTGTATCCAATGAATTGCCCAATATGAAAACCGTCGTATAATGGATGATGTAGACTTAATATACAATTACTTTTGTACTCTTTCTGTTTTACGATTTCCTGAGTTTCTCAGATTCACTTTTGATTAACAAAATATTCCAAGTTGTCCGAATGACCACCTGAATCATTTTAGTAAGAAAATGAAGCTTAATTTTTAAATTAAGCTTACAGACTTAAAAGTCTGTGATATTTTGATAAAATGAGTCTAGGTATTATTTATTGAATATTGCTTTTAATCACCGCAAGAATAGCCGTTCTTAATCCTAACTGAGTTATTCCATAATCTTTCAATTTAGCATCAGTAATAGCCAATTCACCAGTGCCCATCAAATCTTCCAGAAGAATTCCTTGATTGCAAAACACTTCCTGAACCTTGTTGATATCAGATTCAGGTCTTTTTCGATCAGTCCGCAACCTTTCAAAGAATTTTTCCATTGTGGTGATATGAACTATTATTAGATATAAAATTTACTTTTTTTTAAAGCATCATCATCTGTCTGAACATAATATCGCGCGTTTGCTTCAATGCCTGAAACGTCAATAATTTGACCCAGTGTCCCGTCGTCAAGTTTCGCGTATATTGTAACAGTCGAATGTTCCGCTATTTCAAACACTTTTTTCACCTCCTGTAGGAGTAGAGTCCAGTCCAGGAAAGGTTGGGTATTTAGCAAAAC